>PKRV01000253.1:402895-446502 GCA_003709505.1 Hyphantria cunea | reverse complement strand
TTCCACCACGTCAAAAAAAAAAAAAAAAAAAATAGGGGTCGTGGTGTATGTAACTTTTGAGATTTATGCTATTGTATAAGATGATAGTACTCTATCCAAGTGAAGTCACATCATTTCAATAAGCTAATATTTTTTCACCTATTTATATCGCATTTTTAGAAAATAGGTACTGCGCCAAAAATACCAAAGTTGTCGTTTTTAGAATTCCGACAGTTTTTTCACATCTTGTATTTGCAAATTAAAATTACTTCATTCTCAAAATATGGGTTGAAAAACAAATTAACTATCTTTGCTGCCTCTCAAAATGTAAAATATAAATATTGTTATTTTCTATCGATCGAGCCGTTTACATTTCTTATTTTTGAAAATTAGTTACCCTTTGGTTATACGGATATTAGGCCAAATAGTAAAGTAAAGAAATTAACTGATGCTGTCCCTGCACCTCCTCTAAGGAAGGCGTTAATGCCTAGACGGCTTCTTCTCTTAGCAGATATTTATTATTAGCATTAAATTATGCGACATAACTCAGAGCGAAACAAAACCTAAGCTATAAGAATGAAATGAAAGCCATAGTTAAATAATCACGACACATTGACAGTTGTTTAATAATTATTTAATTTCTGTATTGTTTCAGCTCCCTATGATGTGGTGAAGAATACGCTGAAAGGCATGAAGACTTTGAAGGAAGAGAAAGAGACTCCAGAACCTGGGCCTGAAACCAAACCATATACCATATCTGAAACTGTGTGACAGTTCACGTGTCATAAATAATTATTATATAACATGAGGGTTTAATACTAAAGTTTATGGCTAGATAAGGTTGTACCTCTTTAATTAAAAAAATGTCGTTATTAATGTTATTTTAAGAAATGAATTGTTTAGTATATGTATGATAAGTCTAATAATTTAAATATTACAAGAGGGAGATCGTTTTTTGTTTTTGCGAAAGACGGTCCCCATTTCATGTCATCCACTTTTTTATATTTTTTTTGTCATTAATTCCATCACGACGAAGACTTCAAGACTCGAAGACTTAGAATTGAAGACTTTTAATACTTGACATTGGCAGAAATAGCTGATCCGGCTGGTTGCCATATCATCAAAAGAAGAAGTAAATATTACAAATTAATAAGAACTGAAGAAATCATTTGTTTGATTGGTGGTGTACTTGAACGCGTTCATTTCTGAAATTGTCAGTCCTTTTATTTATTTTTTGTATTATACATAGACGTAGCCGAGGAAGGTTATGCAACAATGACATCGACTCAAAGAGCACAACAATGATCACAAGGGTGAGAAAAACATTAAGATAATAATATGAATAGGTACTTAGTTCTCGATTTTTTTGTGTGATTGTTCATTCATTTAATTATAGCTAAAGGTTTTCAGCAGACATACTCTCAGTTGACAGCGTTGTTGCCAGAATTTTCTTGGGTGTGAAAATACATTATAAAAAGATTTTAGTTCCTGTACGGACGGCTACTAGACGGCTGAAATCGAATGTGCAAACTCTCCTGCGACGCAGGATAATATCCTAATTCAGGAGTTGTCCTTTGTTTTCAAGAAAATATATTAGCAAAGATAACCAAGTATGACAGGACGGTTTGCGTGATAGCTTAAGTAACTTGACTTTACTATATCGGAGTCTTAAATACAGGTCTTGATCTAGTTAAGCCTCCAGTCCTATTTTTTTTTTTTTTTTGACT
The DNA here is from genome assembly GCA_003709505.1 of Hyphantria cunea. Classification (NCBI taxonomy): domain Eukaryota; kingdom Metazoa; phylum Arthropoda; class Insecta; order Lepidoptera; family Erebidae; genus Hyphantria; species Hyphantria cunea. The sequence continues at coordinate 444,796 of PKRV01000253.1, read as the reverse complement.
TGGTGGAATGCCTTTACGCACTTCGCTCCCCCCCTGCGGGTACAGGGGGTTCGCTTCGTGTGGGACTCCTGACTGACACCAGCCAGACTACCCACTAAACCACCACGGTGTGCCACTCTGCGCCTGAGACGGGAGGGATCCGGGAACCGCTTTCTTACGCCATCCGGACCCCTCCCAGCGCCAGCGCGCACTGAAGCGGGCTCCGTCATCCGATTTTGAACTCTTAAGGTAGGCGACGTACGGCACACGCGTAACGTCGCCCCCCTCGCGGGTGGCCTCTAAAGCGGATGGGGGGGAAGACCCGTCCCGCCCATCCGCGGCCACACTCAAGGCGGCATGAGGCGCTGATATGCGCGTCTCCGCCGCCCGGTTCGCCGGCGGCGGATCGGGTCCGAGTGGAGATCGTCCTCCCGGGCCTTCTCCGCCGCCTCCTTCTGCGAGATGACTTCCTCGCAGAAGGTCGCGACCGCGGTAAAACTGCTCTCGCCGCCGGCCATGGAGCGTACGACGGCCGGCAGCGAGAGATCTCCTCCGATGACTGCAGTGAGGGCCCGACGCTGCGGCGCCCAAGCGGGGCACGCCGCCAGCGTGTGCTGGGCCGAGTCCTCACTGCAGTCGCAGTGGTGGCAGGCGGGACTCAATTCCCTGCGCGCGACCGAGTGCAGGTACTTTCCGAAGCAACCGTGCCCGGAAAGCACCTGCGTCAGTCGGAAGGAAAGGGTCCCGTGCTGCCGCCCTGCCCACTCGAGGATGACGGGCTGGAGCGCCTCCGCTCCAGCCGCGAAGACCAACGAGCCATCGTGGCTCGACGGGCGGCTTCACGCCACTCGCGTACCTCTTCGGGCGGAGGGCGCATGCCACTCTCCGCCCGGAATTCAGCCACCCGTCGATAAGCTTCGGCGAGCACTTCCGCCTCCAAATCCCACGGGGGTGTACCGGCCAATGCGCACGCCGCCTCGGTTGACACCGTGCGGTATCCGCGTATGGCTCTGACCGCCAATACCCTCTGAGGGCGCCAGAGGCGCGCCTTATTCTGGGCGGTCAGAGCCGACACCCACACCGGTGAGCCGTACAGCGCCATCGACCGGACGACCCCCGTGTAAAGGTTTCTCGTAGCGACGCTGGCTCCACCCAGATTGGGCAAAAGTCGCCCAAGGGCGGAGGCAGCGCCGACCAACTTCGGAGCAAGCTGTCGGAAGTGCTCGTCGAAGAGCCGCCTACCGTCGAGGATCAGGCCCAGATACTTCATCTGGGCCCGAAAGCCTCCAGTCCACCCCAACCTACAAATATTGTATCTGTACTAACTTCAATCATTAATGAGCAATGAGTTCATTGTGGCGGAGATAAACGTATTTTTTTTATTAATAATTAGAACCATCTAACGAAGGCACACTAAACTAAATAAAACCTTCTAAGACTATATCGAGATACGAATAGTTCTCACACCAATTAGCATAATAATATATTCCATTTCGAAAAAACTGACTGAGGCGTCGTGGGCAGCAGCCCAGTCGTCAACCCCTCAACTGATATATTTTTAATTACATAAATAATTTAAGCGTCGTCCAACCTTGGAAACTGCTGCAGCCACACACCTGAATTACACGGTATCTTAAATTGCAGTCTGAGGTCAAGATGTAGGTCGAAAGGTGAATAAGTTTCTTCAAAGGTTCGTCTCTACTACGGGTAGCCCGAGGAAACACGAACGCGCCTAAGGCACATTAAATTAATTGCTACCTTCGAGAGAATTCCGATTTAAGAAACAACGATAAATTTAACCAAACATACCACAACACACTAACTATCATATACATGCGTTCGCTAATATATACAAGCGTTAATAGTTCAGGTAAGTTTCAACGTCAAATTTGAGTTTTTAGAGATTCAGAGAGGAATGCGAAGTTTTAAATAACTGAATCAAAACACGATTAACAAGGTTAATACAACTAGCGTCGTCAAAATATAATGGTTATCATTTTATTCATGAAATGCAAGAAATAGCGGAAGTTTTTAATTTCAAGGGCAATGTTTATTTTCCTCGACATTACTTGAATAAATACTTGGGCTTATTGTAATGAGGTGTATGTACTTGTGAGAACAGTACCTACACCGTCTGGTTCCTTTAATAGTACTAAAAATGTACTAAAAGCAAAACTATATAATTTGGAATAGAATTTTCGGCGGGAAAGCAAAACTATATAATTTGAAATAGAATTTTCGGTGGGAGAGTGCTTCGGTACATATGGGCCGATTCGAAGCTATGGCTTCCATAATGTGATTTGTACAGTAAGTCAAATTTGAGTTTTCAATCTCATCGGTTCACATAATTTTCACAAAAAGGGGAAATTGTTTTTATTTCACGTTGTAATATGTAGAGTGAGACTGAGATTGTAACATCTGCAATCTCAGTATACATACGCATAGGCGCCGATGGGAGCTTTTTCAGGGTGATACATCTAGTTATATCTATGTACACAAATGTACATTAACCAATATGAAATATAGAATTATATTAAAGTTACTGTTCTTATTTGAACTAACTATGACAGGGGATAACAGTGCACAATCCTGCACCACTCCCGGTGCTCTTATATATATATATAAATAATGAATGTGAGACTCACATACGGTTGCCATCCACACGAAAGATTGAGAAAAAATTAAGCGCGAGACATGGAAAGAAATATCCTGGACCTACGACTAAAGGATAAATGGAAAGCTAAAAAAATTAGAGAAATAACCAAGGTGGCTAATGTAGGAATAAAAACAAATTCGTTGAAATGGAAATGGACAGGGCACATGTGGAGATCGCAAGCAGAGAAATGGACTAGAAAAGTTACGGAATGGTATTCCAGGTATGGGAAAAGACATAGAGGAAGACCGTTAAAAAGATGGGAAGACGACCTGCCAAATGGATGGAGAAGAACTGCGCTAGACCGAAATAAGTGGGGGGAATTAGAGGAGGCCTATGTCAGAAGACAACGTGACCTGTTTGCCGATAATGCTACTTGATCAGATATCATTTAATTATATATCAATTTAAAAAAATGTGTTAAGCAGGTTACAGGAAATAAAGGCTATTTTTATTTTATTATATATATCTATCTATAAACAAAGAGCTTAATATATCTTTAATCTATTTATAAACAAAGAGCTTAATATAGCAAATGAAAGTTACAAGTAACTTTCATGTTTTAGACTTCTAGTGTCGTTGAATATGGGCGTAATCAGCAATAGCAATACTTAGGGATAGGGCAAAAAAAATAGATAAATAATTAGAATTTACCATACTACTTATAAGCACAAACTCGCTACTCTGCATGCTCATCCCTTGTTTGTGAGGGGAGGTAATTTACGGCAATACACTTGAGTTGCAGATGTCCGCGGTTGTCACTTACCATCAGGAGATATTTTTCTTTGTTTATCACAAAATAAATTATTTGCTTCTTTTCTAAATTTCATTTATTTTTACGTTCTTTTTTCTGATCATGCAAAAGCCGAGTAGGTTTTTTGTCATTGGCGATCCGAGCCAAGTTTTTACTGTGCGTAAAATACAAAACCTGTCGATTCTAGTTCAAACTGGAGTATTCTTTTCATATTTCGAAAATTTGGCCAGATAATCGGGGAAATTTTTAAAAAACTATTCAAAATTACTGAACAAAGTTTATTATGGTCTACAACAACCAATTGGTCCAATTTGGGAGACTTATTTTCAATGAATTGTAGTTTAGATTCACAATGTAATATTTTTTTGGTTTGGTAGCCTTTTATGAGGGTTTTTGCTGTAACAAAGCCTCTTTAAAAAAAAAGAAAGTTTTGTCTTAAAAAAATATTATACAATTTTGTGTTTTTTTAATCTAAATAATTTGGCTAAGGCAAGACCTTCATGGGTTCGGTGATTTTCTCAGTAGACACTAGAAGAAGAGTTTAATTAATATCACCGAACAGTCCAAACCATGAATAACTTCAGAAATTTTTAGATTTTTATTTAAAATTACGGCGTTTGCTGTTACACAGTGACATAACATTATTATGTTGACTTATGAAGTAATGGAATATTTCTCAAACTTTCAAAAGTCGATCACTTGTAATGATCGCACTGACACAACTCTGCTTTGAGATTTAATTTAAAGCTGCAATTCTTAAAATTACAGTGATATTTTAATGGTCCCCGGTCTGAAAACAGAAATATTAATATTTTGAATAAATAATATTTAAAAAAACACGTTTTTATAAATATTTCGGATATCCAACACACAATGCCATCTAGTTTCAAATTAAGCAGAGCTTGTACTATGGGCACTAGACTGATATAAATACATATTTACTTTTTTTGAACATACATACAAATCATATATAGAAAACTCCGAAACAAATATTTGCAGATCATTCAAATATTTGGCTCGACCGAGGATTCGAACCCGAGACTTCATGGACTGCAGTCGCGTACGGTACTATTGCGCCACCGAGGCAGTCAAACCAAACTAGAAAAAAATGATTTTAAAAATCCAAATTAAGGATAGAGTGATAAATAAAGGCAGAGCGCGGATGGCATTCGTTGATCTGCGGCCACCCTAAGAATTGGCCTGCAGGCGACGACCTTGGGGCTTTCGTCGTCCGAACAGTTACAGGCCCGAGAGTCTACGCACAGTGTTCCGTGTGTACTCTTAGAAAGATGCGACCGATGGGTGACGGTCGCTTCGGATGACGGGACCCGTTTTAGGTGAAACGGGTCAATGACTGTCGGGGGTAGCAGAAGAATGCAATTGAAATTCTCGCCCCCTCGACTATAGGCAAGCAAAGAGAACACCGGGGTGGTTTTTAGTCGATAAGAGTACGACAGACCCCTTCGCTCCTCCCCAAAACCTCCTCAACCCCTCCTTCCATTCCGTTACAGAAAAAAAACAAATGACAAATAAAAGAAATTATTTAATTTAGAAAAGTGTGGGGTGCCTGATGTTAACACTCCATTGATATAGTCATGTCGGGCAAGTGTGCGTTGTGGGTAAGTGTGCGCAATCCCATTCGCTTTGGACTTAAATAATAATACATGGATTTGTGTACTGTTACCCATAGCGTGCGCTTGCCTCACAAGACTAGATACTGATAGGAGTAGCGATATTCGAAATATGTTCAGGATGCACACCAAGTTTTTTTTTTACAAAAAAATAATATATTTTATTTATCAGGCCATCCTTAATTTTAATTATTAAAAAATCTAAATTGGTTTATTTATAAAAGTGTGTTATTTTGGTTTTCTTAAACTATTATTATTTGGTTTTGTTCTTTTTTTCGACTTATTGTATTGTCATCGGTACTTGACAAATATACTAAGTTTAAATGAAACTTGACCGTTTGAAGTGGGACTCCTGTCGTTTATAAACTAACATACAGGTGAAACTAATAAAGTGTGTAAAAAGGTTGTAGGTATACGTTTCGTGTTCCACTGTTTAAGTTGTACCAGCAGTACTGTCTTATTTAACGTATATCATAAAAAAACCAAGGAATGGAAGCTTCAAGGCTTTAATTGATTATTACTGCATAAAATATATCCTTTCTTTGCTCGCTTTTAGCTTTATCTTTTACCATACAGAACACTAAAAATATTTTCTTTATGATAATATTTTGGCAAAATTCAATTTCTGTGTTACAACAAATATTTCTCAAAAGAAAAATTCTTCTTCTTTTGATGAATGGCAATCAGCCGGATCAGCTATTTCTTCAATTCTAAGTCTTCGAGTCTTCAAGTCTTCGTCGTGATGGAATTAATGATAAATAATATAAAAAATGTGGATGACATGAAATGGGGACCGTCTTTCGCAAAAACAAAAAACGATCCCCAAAAGAAAAATTGTAAGCCATGGTAGAGGGTGGGGCAAGCGCCATATTTGCCCAATGTGTGTTCGGACGTAGTAGGTAGCAATGAATTGATTGACATTACAGCAATGTCAATCAATTCATTGTATTATACAAAATAATTGTATTTTTGGAGCCTTGTGAAATTTCAAGAGCAATATTTTTAAAAATAGAAATAAATCAATACGTGTCAGGAGGTACTAAGTAGAACTAGCTTACGTTAGGATTAGCTAACAAAATTCGGAATTCCACTTACGGTAAAAGGGGTCGTGTAACCCGGCAACAGTCAGTTCAAGGTATGTGACCCTGATCGGCGCGGCCTAATGTTTACGCAATAATCCTTACCTACAATGGGTTGCCCATTCTACATTCTCATTTAGTGTCATAAGTGCCTGGTTAATGGCAGTAGGTTTAGCCCATTTTATGTAAATAGGACTGAATTTATATTTTAGTTTGTAAAATATGGGTGTATACATCCTTCCTCTTTGATATACGAAGTGAGTGAGTGAGTCTAAAAGATTAACAATTATGTTGTCTATTCCTCAGGATACTGTAATATTAATTTTATGCTCTTTTCTGAACCCTAACAATAAAAACATTCTAAAAGTAACGATGATCGGTTCTGTTATCATAGTATGAAAACATAATTATCAAAATCAATTAGCAATTTTGGTATTTATGACATTAGGATAATTGTTTAGTAATCACATGTATTTTTTAAAATTTAATTTAATATACGCGTTGATAGATAATAAACGACATAAGAATTTTATAGGTCGAAAATTAGCGGACCTAATTGCATGAAATATCGGCAAAGGTTACAGCGGGGCTTTGCTTGCCACGGCAACACACACACCATACAGTTAACTATACTAGTAGTTAGTACGCCTTGTTCTGCCAAGCACGGTTGACGCCTGTCTTCGATTAAAAAACAAATCAATAAAAACGCGCGAAATTTTATAACCTCTTTGGTATTTGTTGTTGATGAAGTGATTTAAATACAAATAAAAATGATTATTATTTTAGCGCTAGTGGGAGCAGTAGCTTTATTTTTATTTTTAATAGATGCTTTGTGGAGTGTTTTTGAGTTAATATCTTCTTATTTAATGCCATATTTTTTGCCTTCGGAAGTACAGCCACTTTCGAAACGTTTTGGACCGTGGGCAGGTGAGTGGAAAGTTTTTTATTTATGTTATTAAAGGTATACAAGTGACATTCTGTGACATCTCTATCTTGTTGACATCAACGGTTCAGTAGATAGGTACCTACTTCCAATTGTTATAATCGATGATGATTTAATATAGTATTGTTTACATGGTCTTATACTACGGAGTATTTTTTTTAAGTTACAACAAATGTCCATAAGCATCAATTATACGCACATCTTTTTGATATTTCAGCTAGGAAGTGGAATGTTCGAGTAAAGTATAGACATTTAAAAATAAACGTTTTTATTGAAAATGTAATCGTAATCTTTACCAGCCTCTTATCACGAAAGCATTTATATCTTATCTTCTTTAATTGTAAAGTGATATTGATTAAATATTCGGTAAAATAAATATTATTTAAGTAGGTAAGTAATATTTAGTAAGAGCGATCATCTGTTGGAAAATCGATTTTCATTTGATTCGATTTTTACCCGATTAAAGCGCCAATCATAGAGAATCTATGTTTTTTATTTTGCACCTCGCGAACAGACAAACAAACTCAAATCTTTTGTCTGTCTTCTGTCCCAAACTTGTGCGACAGTGTTAGCATTTTGTCAACAATACATGCCGTTGAACATTGACCCCAAATGATATGTTTACATAAATAAATTTTCTGCCAAATCTATTAAATGTGTTATAATAAATAAAGTGTTTCTGAAATTAATCTTTTACAAAAATATGTCTCTACAAGTAGTTAATAGCATATGGTTTTCATACATTTCGGGATTTTTCAATAATATAATTACTATTGTTAATTTTCTGCTCGGACTGTAATAAAGCTGAAATAAATAAAGCACCACCTTCCTGGTGGTGCTTTATTTATTATACTTTACTTTGTTCTTTTCCACTCTATTTTTCCTTGTGACAAAGTTTGTCAAGATTTCCGTTTAGTAACTCAATCGTCGGTGGTTTTTTAGACTAAGATAGAAAAAATAAAACATATATAGTTTGGAGAATAAAAGAAAAAAAAAGTTGAAAAGGAAATCATAATCGTTTGGTCCATATCAAAGATTCATGTAAGCCCATGACCAAGGTGTTAGTAACAGCCACTAAAGTCCTGCAAATCCAACTCTATCAGCAATTTAGTTCCGTCATTTTAGTTATATCATCCAAAATGATATAGGTCCAAATTTATTGGTATCCAGTATTAGTTATATCACTCAAAGTGACATTTTGGTGAAATTTCGCAATCGCAAGCATTGCAAGTAGTGTTGCAATTGAGTTACGAAAGCATACGACCGGAACTTTACCGAAGAACCTTTCAAAACTATAAATAATTATGTTTTAATTGGTCTGTAACAGACGACAAGTCATCGTCCGGATAAGGAATCATTTATCCGACACCATCTTTGTACACCGAGGCTATATTGACTGAGATTGTTATATCTATCGTTAATCTCGGTATATTATTTAATTATATGTTTTGCCTAATTCTACATACATTAAATAGAGTATACATTAGGTATACATTTAATGTGACAGTAACCCACTTCATCCACACCACTTGCCAGTGCATCGCTAAGCGGTGCATAATAATTGACATATATCACTTTACAACCGAGGATGTCACAAGTGAAATATTGTCACATTCAGATTGCTGGCCCCGCCATGTTGCGGAGGATTTCCGATCTTTCCGGGAGTTTATCTTTTCCATGTTGGGCTTGCTTCGGAAATAGGTGAATAAATGCTGTAGACAGATTGGCACCATAGAAACCGGACAGTGGCGAAGATAGAAGGAAGACTGCACAGGAGGCGTACTTCAAGTCATCAACGGTAAGATGGGTCTCAATGATGTATCTGCCGCCTCTATTAAAGTCTGCCATATACTTGAAGTATTGAATTAGGAACGTAATCGGCCTGTACTTATTAAGTTATCGACTGCGGACGACAGATCGTTAGTGTGGAGAGCCAAGTCAAAGCTTAAGAGTTCTCCTATAACCATTAAGGAGTTCTTGACAAGGAGCTGGCAATCTGTCTTCGTAAGGGCCAGGCTGCGTTTTGGTATCTCCGCTTGTTGGACTTATGACGGTACCATAGTCGCTAAAACCCCTGTTGGTGTCCGGATGAGGATTAACATCATCGACCCGCTGCTAAATAATATCCACAAGCAGAAAGGGCTAACTCGAGACCTGGTGATCGGTCTACAAGTGATCTTGTAAATAAATGTCAATTAGCAGTGCCACTCACACAACAGTAATATTAGTTTGTGCCTGCGGCTCCGCCCGCGTATGTGTCGGTTATCACGGCAAATATAGCCTATGTGTTATTCTAATGTATTAGCTATATTAAAGTAAAGTTTCATCCAAATCCGTTGAGTAGTTTTTACGTGAAAGAGTTTACAAACATCCATCCATACAAACTTGAATGAATACAAGGTAAGGAAACATATAATCGCGGCAAGGTAATATACCGGCAAAGGTAACAGGTAACTTATATCATAAAAAATCAACGAATGGAAGCTTTGAGACTTTAATTGAATATTACTGCATGAAATATTCCCTATAGTTGCTGAATTTTAGCTTTATCTTTTACTATACAGAACACAAGAATTATATTCTTTATGATAATATTATGGCCAAACAACGTTTGCTGGATCAGCTAGTATTAATAAGTATTTAAATATTAATACATTTTAAAGACGAATATTATTATTATAAATATAATTCGAAAGAATGCTATATATAAAGGGGTTAAAAGAAAAGAAGAGACGTTAAGGAAGTGGGAAAGGAACACTGAGTGATATCAAGTCATTATACAATGAAATCCAGTCATGAATCGGACAGGAAAGGAATATATGGTTCAAATCCCCAAATTCATATCCACATTCACATTGAGGAATATCTATTAAATTATTAAATATGAAATCGTGCCAGATGTGATGCACAAGTGGTGTGACTTAACTTCATTTTTATTAGAATGGTTGTCGCAACCTTGAAAAGTTTGAGGACTGAGAACCAAGGCTTATGAGGAATTTTCAAGTGTATACTAAAATTCTATTTCACTTTTAAACGGGCACTTTCTTTCCTTCCTCTGTCCCCTTAATCCCCTAGATATCGCCTAGGGAGGGCAGCTAAGTCCTGAGTATAATTTTTATACGGCCAATCATGTTATGTATACAAGTAATGAATTACAGTGTCACTCTCACGACTAAGACGAATCTATTGACTCCACTCACATAAAAATAGGACAAGACGTTAAGGCTCTAGGGTGTGTCAAAAAAATATACACACATATATACACTCGAAAAACATCTTTCTACGGGTCGTCGGATAGAACAGCTGATATGTTATCAGCGCACGAAAAGTGAAGACTCGAATACGACCCAATTGACGTAACTCGTTCGTACATACCCAGTACGTAATGACACTTATGACGCTATTGTAGGTAAAGAAAGAGAGAGTAAACTAATTTTGACGTGGGAGCGATAGGGATGCGTATACTGCGAAAATAGAGTAGTTTTACAGAAGCGAATATTGACAGTGACTTTAATGCCTGCTATAGGCGCCGGCTCATAACTTGGCCAGATTTCGTACTCTTAGCATCTAGCATAGTACACTTAGTGCAACAAATCAAAACAAACAAAATCGAAGTGTAGTCGACTGATGCTCCAATGGTGCTACTACAATCTCTGCGTCCTTCCATCAACCCAAGGGAATTAAAAACGATTTGGGCTTCTAACGAATCTGGCCAACTTTCGTGCCGGTCTCTATAAAAAAATCTGTTTCATTGGATTTTTATTTAACTGATTTTATTAAAGCAAAGTGTTCGTTTTCGTAATTAATTTATATTTATGCGAGATTTATTGGCCAGAAGATTTATATGTATAAAGATCTTCTGTGCATGCGTATGTGATTAAACTCCTCCTAAACGGTTGAACCGATTTTCAAGATTTTTTTGTGTCTGTTCCTGAGGGTTCGAGAATACTTTACGTTCAAAATTGGGGAAAAAAATATGAATAATCTATTTGTATAGCTATTTGATTCATTGCTTAATTACATTACGAGATAGATAGATAGATAAAGAAGGAAGGGATTTGTGATTTCAATAATTTGATAACTCAATGAAATCAGCAACGATCTGAAGTTTTTGAACTTAACAGTTATTAGAAAAATGCAAACACGGGAGAACAATCCGTCAGCTAAAAACTGACGTTTCAGCTGAAGGGTAGGTTTATTACATTCAGTTTAATAGGACTAGATTTCATTGCACCTGTGATTATTCGCATAGCCCTTGATGGAACGGAATCCAATTTCCTAAGGGCATCCACGTCCAAGTCAAAAGCACTTCGAACTAGAGCATTGTAATAAAGCTTTTTACGTTTTCCATACGTATGCTCACCCAAACACCCGATCGGCACCTCATGAAATTGAGAAGTTTTTGACAATTATTTATAACATAATCACAGCGAGGAACTTTTGTATAGAGTTCAAATCAATGCCCAAACACGTGTCCTGCTTTTTAACTGGTACTTCGTTTTAATCAAAATCCATAGCTATTGGATCGGGTATACATTTTCATGTGGCCCTGAACATCGAGTTAGGGACCCAGAATTGAAAACACAAAGATTATGTTGATCAAAATCTGAAATCGTGAAAATCTGAGAACACTAAAGAAATTCTATTTCTGCCAAACCTCTTATCAGATTCATCAACAATGTTGTGAATGGCTTTGGTCTTGAGAAACCTATCAAATGTGACTTGGTGTAAGGTGGTATTTTCATTTGGCGACTTGACCTCTTTCTGGACGTATACAACAAACGGGCTGATATCATTGACCTCATATTTGGTCCTAGCAACTCCAGATACGGTACCCTGGGGGCCCCAAGCACTACTCGGTGTGACTTTCTTATTATTATTATTATATATACATATATTAGAGGGAGTAGAGCCACTATTTCCACTATCTGCACTAGCACAACTGCTACAATCAACAGCCTGACTGTACTTCCTTTTTTTGTTACATATTTTATGTAGACTGGTTCTTTAGTATCCACGTTGGGCATTGGGACCATTATAGTATCCATGATAAAATTATTGGATACAACTGTTGAAGCAACTATTATAAAATTAGTATGACTTAGTAGTCTGGGCCAGTCAGTCAAAAGGACGATGTAGAAAATATGCTGAACATCGTTCAGAATATACATTTCAGTGTATTGGATGTCTTACTTAGAAGTCGCAAGGTCATTAAGAACATTGTTTGAAATTATAAGTAAACCCAAGTACCTACGTTCACAATTGTTTGTTATGCTAATTAATTATCGTATCCAAAACCGCTTTTAACTACGTCGGCACATTTACTTATCCGGTATATTTACTTTTCCCTAGCAAATATGCAGAGGTATTTTGAATTATACCCACGATGGCTGGTAATTTCATTCTGCTGCGGTGGTGGTTTACTAATAATAATATTTACATACAAATATACTCCTAGTCTGAAATATGACCTTCGATTTATGAAAACTAGGCGAAGCAAAAAGTAGAAAATATGATTTCTTTGTGTGATATTGATAAAAAAACATTTTATTGTTAAAAAAGTATATGAGGACAGATATCAAGATTTTAATAATGTATTTTTTTATGCAGAAAGCTGCATAAAACTATTAAGTTAGAATTGTTAAATATTAATAATAACTTCGTACTTGCTTGCCTCTGCAGCACAGTGGTATCATCTACAACTGCTGTGCTTGAGGTCTCGGGCACGATTTTTGGATTCGAGGTCGGATCAAATGTTTGTATGATCTGAAGATATATTATGTAAATCTTCTTTATCTATACAAATAAATAAAATTGGAATCTGATATTAAAATAATCGCTTTTTACTAAAGGCATATGTATGTATGCACGGTACATGAACCAAAATAACATTTTTTACAATTTTTGTCTGTCTGTTGGCGGGACTTTCACTGGCAGATAGCTGATGTAATAACTTAAGCTACTTTTTTAGACTTGCTACCGCGGTGCTACCTGCGGTTGTAAAGGTAACACCGCGGACTCAGGTCCCGGGACTCAGCTAGTATAGGATAAAAAGGATTCGCTTTCTGTTCTTATATGCTTAAATCTTTTGAATTACGCAACGGATTGTAATGTGGTTTTCATCACTAGGTAGAGTGATTAGAGGAAGGTTTATATATATAATAAATGTGTATTATGGAAGAGAAAATATTAGAATTTCAAAGATTACAGTAATATTTATGGCTTTAACACGTCCAGACACGGAACATGTTTGTTTTAAGACAACAAATTATTTCCCTTAGTGGATGTACCCTGCAAAGCTTTGCTATGGCATATTAGTGTTTCGTTAATGAAAAATGAGGGACAAATAATCGTTAAATCATGTTGTTTATCGTATCAAAAAAGAGCAATTAAAATAGAACTTTTGAAGTGAAAACTTCTTCAGGCGCGTTGGGAGAGAGCCACGCTTCGGCTCGACCGAAGTGATGCCACGGCCTCACAGAAAACCGCTGTGAAACAGCACTGGCGCTGTGTTTCACCGAGTGAGTGAGGATACCGGAGGCCTTTAGCAGGACAGGTTTTTGGGTATTGGGGATTTATCCCCAACCCCTCCCTCCATCCCACTCTCCATCCCTCGAGGGCCGGCGACGTACTTGTGATGCCTGTGGTGTTGCATAGGCGGTAATCGCTTACCATCAGGTGATGCGTCTGCTCGTTTGCCCCCTCTATCCAAAGAGTGTTCATTTTTAATTTTATTTATTATATTCTATATATATATTTTATATATATTTTATTTATAAATAAATAAAAAATAAGAAATTAGCACTATTTGGTAGAACAAAAATCGCATCATCGTCACCACACGCTTGCCATAAACTATATGTTTACTGTGTATATATGTACATGAATATACCTCCATGCTTTTTTACTTCTATCGGCAGTCCCCAAAGACTGTCCGGCATGTGTTTTATTTCGTCAAGCGTAGATATATGCCCAACCTTACTTAACATTATTATATTTGAAGATATTATTATAATTTATATACATACAAGTATGATTATGAGAAAAGAAAAAAATAAGTTTTAAGGAATCTCATATAAATAACTCAACTTCAACAAAAAGTATCTAATGAAATAGGAACTTTAATAAAGTAAAAAAAATAATATACTAGGATAATTATTCTGTAGTTAGCCAGGCCACTTAAACATAATTAAAAACTTAGTATACTTATAGTAACTATTAAAAAAAATACGCGAAGTTCAAAAGAGGAAAATTTTTATATACGACATTTTTTTTAATGATTGTCGTTTCTACATACAATTTGGGAATATTTATCTTTGTATCCTTAACACTGAACAACTGTATGGCTCAAACATGAGATGTACACACACAATAAAAAAGACTGTTGGTAAATGACTGTCTTTCAATTACAATTATACCTACATTACAGTTAATATCTTAAAAGTGTTCATTGAGAAATAAGTGTTTACAAGCTTAATGCAGCACGCGTTTGATCAATCTTTAACGCTTATCTACAGAGTTCAAAATACTCAAATCTCCGATTAAGTCACGAAGCTAAATTTTCTAATACTTATTCGTGTGAGTTTCAGAAACTTATTAAATTTTATATTGTCTAAAGGAAAATAAAATTTAGATTAAACGAGCTTTTGCCCGCAGCTATTTTACCCCTCACATTCCCAAAATTTCTTTGCACTAACGTTATATGTTACATGCAAAATTTCAAATTCTAACTTCAGCGGTTTGGGCTGTGCGTTGATATCCATGTATCTTAGTCAGTGAGCCACCTTCCTCTTTTATATGTATAGATTGCAACGTTTTTTCACTTAATTTTCACTAATAATACATAAGCACGAAATATTAATTTAAATTACGTAACATGTGTTTACACATCTAACATGGTTCTCTCTAAAGCACTAGAAGACAATCCGCTTGAAAAATCGTTCAGTCAAATCGCGGAAGCGGAAATCTTATGACATGCTGTCTAGATGGCGTTGAGTGTTAAATGTCCGAAATATTTATTTATTTATTTTCGCTTCTGTTTGCTTAATCTTTTGAATTACTCAACGGATTTTAGACCAGTTTTAAGCAATGGATAAACTTAGTTAAGGAAATCCGAGAATTTCAAAGACTTTCGTTCGGAACTGACTCATTATTTTTTATAAATTATAAATTTAATTTAGAGAATTTAGAATAAATTTATTTTAATTTAATTGATTGATATAATACCTATTTCCTTTTTTTTGTTATTTAAATACATATTATGCATAGAAAATACCACATTTAAACAAACTTGGTCCGACCGTGGCATCGAACCCGAGATCTGATCACAGCAGTCGTATACTCTATCTCTACGCCACCCGGCCCATCGATAAAGCACAGCTCACCTCGTCATCGCAAAAGACTGTTGATGTAATCCGAAGTGATGAAAGTATACCGTTGATTTCTTTTAATGTTGACTAAATTACTAATATATCAAGCTAAATTTAAAAATAATCAAACCCTCTACGCAAACACTTAATCGAGTAATCATAATCAAGAATGCCTTACATCATTTTGGAAAAAAACTGACTCTCTTACACTACTGGACCGATACTAACCAAAAATAGCTAAGAACTACCGCAAGGAAATTAGCTTTCAAATGAAAAAGACCGCATTGAAGTCAGTGCATCAAGCTCAAGTCAAGCTTATAACACCCTTCTTTTTGCGTCGGGTCGTAAAAAAGGTAAATTTTGTAAGAAAGCCACGAGTGTCATACGCTGTATATTAACTCTAAGATTACCACTGCAGCCGGAGCCGCATGCAAAATCTTGTCTATCATGAATGTTAACAAATCGTTGCAACACAAATTCGAGATGTTTTCTTACTTCGTCTTCAATTGATGTGTATACAATGACTCAAGGTGAAATTTCGAAGGTTCTGTAATTGGTTTAAAAGGCACTGACTTAGCATTGGTAGTTGCGTCAGACGAAACAAGAGATCGCACTTAGCGTTCATATTTAAGAGAAATTGAGCAATCCTACAGTATACACAGTTAAACGAATTGTTTATCAGCGTGAATAAATAAAATTGAATTGTCTGTTTGTAATTTCAAATTATCAGCTTTTCACGAAATGAAAAATGGAGGTATACAGGTGAATTTTTGAGACGAGACATTGAGGGTAGGAACCTTCAACGTTATAGTTACAGGAAAATGCTTTTAGGAGACTATCCATAAATTTTTAAGATATTCTGAACTACATTGACAGATTTTAGAAAAAATGTACTATCAGCAAGAATATGATCATTTTAAACAAAAAACTTTTTTTGATGTCTATCGATCCTGTTTCTTATAAGGATCAAAAGTCTCTACTGGACCGACTGAGATTTGAGTACTAGAAATGTCAAAAATCGCAAAAAAACATAAGATAATTACAGCTTCTGTCAAGCTGACCTCGTGTCTTCTTGCACCAAGAAACAAAAGCGCCTACCTAAGTCGACTATCATCATAGTTGCATCGATAATCTTCTACAACATTAGAGCCAAAACAACTAATAATAAAATAAATCAATTTAATATGTATTTTAGACACACACAAACATAACTTACATTTAGATGATCTACGAAATAAATTGCATAAAATTACCGCCGTTTTCACGCATACATAAGTGCATTCACTCACTGAGCTAGTATCATAATTATTAATATGCTACTAGCTCAGTACAATAATTTTCTTGGATGGATATCATTTAAAATCCTCGTTAATGCATCTTTCAGCTCCTAAATACCTGCCCTTAATGTCCTGTCTCAAAAATTCAATCTTTAAAATTTTTGTCGTCGGTCTGTCTGTTTATTTATTTTTTCTGACTAATGTCTGAAACGTCTGAACCGAATTTGATGGGACTCTGTAATAAGGAGTAACTTAGGCGACTGTTATTTTAGGAAAAGAAAATATTTTAGAACAAATAAAATCATTGAACCCGTAAACCCGATTCAAAAGCAATAAAACCCAGGTTATTTTACATACAGGACAGAACTCATTTTTAATTTAATTTAGATAGTTTCCAAACATAGAATTAGCACCATTATGTGGTATATAAATAAATATGCCGCTGTCTTCCACTTCGGGTATAAATAATAAATAACAAACTTTAAAGCGTGTACGAATTACCTCCAAGTTGAAAAAAAAAACTAAAAATTTTTGGCATTGTTTGTGGCAAGGATACTTGTTTTTTAATTCGGTAATAAAATTTGTTTAAATTTAACTTGACTTCAATTATAGTTTGTTTAACATGCAAAACTTTTTTTAAATAAATGGTTTGATAACCTGTTTACTTTTTAATAGAGAAAAGAACACGAATGTCTATGATACAGAATTAATAAAAGTAACAAAAAAGGTTGGCATAGTAATGTAAATATTATTTTTTGTTTATTGTTTTATGATTCGTGGGCTACCAAAGAAGTAGAGGGAGAGGAGCGGCTGTTTGGTAGCCAAGCTCCTCTTCCACATAAACTTTAACTGTGTCAAATTCCATACTCCTCCATTGACATAACTTTCGTAAGAGTGGGTACTAAGTTTATGCTTCAAGTATTAATATATAGATAAGCAATAAAACGAATTTGCCCTGATACTTTATGTTTTAAAACACCATCATGAAGTCAGGTTTACCGAAGTTCTTGATTTTGATTCAATGCCCATCTTAAAATACAATAAATATTTTTAAAACAATAGTTGTTCAAATTTCTCTCCAAGAATCGTCAACACAGCCTTTAGCAGTCAACTGTTGGACATAGCCCTTTGCTTAGGAGGGAGTGCTTTGACCTGCTTTACCATGCTGACCAAACGGATTAGTATGGGATTTGTAGGTTCTTTTTTATGGAATAGGGGGCAAAAGAACAGACGTATCGCCTGATGGTAAGCGATTACTGCCGCCGAAAGACACCCGCAACAACAGAGGCGTCCTAAGTGTGTTGCCTTTGGAGGCCATTGGAGGATGTGGAGGGGGATGGGAGGAAAGGTTTTGGTGCGGGCCCCCGTTATCCTTATTCAGTCGGAGAAACACAGCGCAAGCGTTGTTTCACACCGTTTTTCTGTGAGGCCGCGGTATCCCTCCGGTCGATCAGGTCCATTCATGCCGAAGAGTGACATTCCCAAGGATAGGGCAGTGATGTCGTACATAGTTTGTTCCCCTAGTCGCCTTTTACGATACTCACGGGATGAATACGGGCTGGTGACACCGTATTCTGAAATAATCACCACATGGAGAACCGTCAAGTGTGACCAAATATATGTTGCATAACAGACATGTGTTGGCTTGGAGTTACGTGCGTGTATTATTTAATCTGTGACATGTGTCTCTGTATGAAACACAGAACAGTGTTACAACACAAAGCTCTCAACGCAGTCGCACTAAATATACGTATAAGTACTCGTAACAGAATGTCATTATGCAAGTACAGAAGAAAACTGTCGTCGTTGTATGTTTAGTTGTTTCATCATAGTTCCCGACTGGCTGATCCTTATTTGATCATTTCTAACTAAATAGTTTTTAACTTGATCAGGTTACAAGACAGATTGATACTCATTATATATTATAGATTGTTATCATAACCATATTCATTTATTATTTATCGCTGAAATAACATAATTTATGTAAATTATGTCAAAATATGTAAATTTATCAGATATTTGAATTGATGTACTAGTAATGTAATTTAATTAATCATGAATTTATAATAATTTTATGTTATATAAAAATCATACACATAAAATATGGAAATAAAAGCAAGATCATTTAAGATTTAAATTGAGAAGCAGTACAATGAGTTCGTCTTATCGCAGTCCGCGATTTCGTACAAGTGTGTAATTGAATAACTAAGGATGTTCTAAGTGAGTATAATTGTATAAAAGTATCTACAGTCCATAAAATATAGCTTCGTGTCTGTGACAGATGGTTACGAAACCGACGAAGTACCTTTGAACAAGCGATTTTCTTTATTTTCATTTCCCTTATTCATCATTTTCTTAATTTTTTATAAATGAAATGCAATGCAACAATATAATTATATATAAAAATTCATACTTAATTTCAACTTCAACTTTTGATTAATTGCTTCATGGTAGAGTGTGACCACAATTTTGCCAATGTCATGTATTTGAAAGATAAACTGTCAAAGGATGTAATGTAGAGCTTCGGTAGAGCCGGAATAATTTCATACCTAAAATGTACCTCTTAAGCTCGGAATGACACTAGTGAAAACTGTCACTGAGATCAAGATATATTTTAAGGTCCATATCCAGTAGATTCTAATGGAAAATTAAACTCATTAATACAAAAAGACGCTTTTGAAATAAACCAAATTAAATAGTAGACAATAATTTAATTAAACAACATCATATTGAAATATTTTCAGAAAGCAGTTGTTTTTTTTTTTCAAATTATTGTGTTGTCATCGGTTCTCGATAAGTCTGCTAAGTTTAAGTGAAATCTGACCTTTTGAAGTGATTCAAAATCAAGTCCAAAGGAGTCGGTTATAAACATACAGGTGAAGCTAATAAAAAGCGTGTTTTGAAGCCGACTTTTGTGTCTTACGTTCTACGATATTAAACAGATCAGAAGGTACCTAACGCCTTAAAAGACCGATAATCGTAGTTTCCTAGTCGAGCTATCGATCAATTAATTTCCACTCTTAGTATGTTTAAGTTTGTTTCAAGATGTCTTTCTCTTTGTGTTCTTAATCCGTCACCACACGGAGAACTACTTAACTACTTGAGAACTATTTGAAATTAGTTTATTTTTTTCTGTTTATTTAGTAAATTTTAACAATCGAATCGACTAAATGACAAAACCTTTTTATAATGTACTAGCCCACCCGTGACCACTTCGTTGGGCATTAACTGCCCGCTTTTCATCGACCTAATAATAACAATACAAATACTATTATTTTCAACTGATTTTTTGTCCAATCATAATAAAATGCCTATGTCACTCCTGAATAGTTTCGCTTTCTGTTAGTGGTAAAATTATCAGGATCGAATGAGCACTTTCGAAGATTATCCTTTTTTTGTGCAGAATTCCCCTCGGATACTACTGATTGGGTGGTTATTTCGGACTCGAACCGATTAAAAACCACACACTTCTCCCTCACCCTCTAAAGGAAATCCCTGGAACCCCGACGTAGCTCATGCCACCTACGGTCCCCTCTTATAACTTAACAAGCATAACTTGCTAGTAGAAAGAGACGGCAGAGTTCAACACGCTCTAGCTCCGCAACATACTGCAGTCATGTTACCCTAGATGGCCGCCACGAGATCACGCCTTGGCTTTTCCCACGCTAGACATTCTGCCAGCTTGTGGAATGCCATGTTCACGGTTTGGCCATCGCAGTCGTGGCACTCAGGATTTGGCTCCTTGCGGATGAGACACAGGCGCTCTCCGAAGAATTCTTACCTAGAGATTATCTGCTTCAGCCGGTATGAGACGCTTCCATGATGCATCTGGAGCCAATCCTTCATAACAGGTCTTACCGCCGCAATAACGGCGTGCCCAGCGCTCGGTTACCCAAGTCGTTCATTCCGTTCCTCCATGAGCACCTGGTGGAGTTGAGATTGCTGGTCTTCGATTTCTCAAGTCTCAGGACGCCTACCCAACTCCCGCGTCTCCTTATGCCACTGATAACGAGCCCCAAGGGCTCTTGCCTCCAAGTCCCATAGTGGAGTTCCCGCAAGGAGGCCGTACTCCTAGCCACACTGGGGCCCCATAAAGGTCCATGGATCGCACAACCCAGGCATATAATCTTCTGCAGGAGTCATCGGGCCCCCTCATGTTTGGCAGCAACCATGCCGATGCACGCGCTTCGCCAACCAGCTTGGGGAGAAAAATTACACAAACAAACAAACAACGCTAGAAACTTTACCCCTTTATAATATTAGTATAGATAACCGCTAAAACCTTTTACAAAAACATGGATGTTGTTACAGTTGAGTGCCAAGAAACACATATAAAAAAATGTAAGCGTAATAAAAAGTAAAATAGGTGTAATTAGTGGAACTTATCAAAAATATATGTTAAATTTCATGTAATACAATATTTACATATGTTTAGTGAGTTATGGGTATGCTGGCGTTAGTATCTACAATAAAAAATTTAAACGAACTACCATTAAGTACTAAGTGCAAGTGCAATCACATATAGAAATATATAGAAACTAGCTGAATTCCTTGTGCGTCTGTTTTCAATCACGCTCGGCTCCTATTGGTCACGCGTGATGTTAACTATTCTATCTTAGGCACACCAACAAAACCCACATCTAAAAAATCTTGAAAATCGGTTAGGTAGTTTCGGAATTCATCGCGAACAACAACGTTACACGAGAATCTATCTTTCTAATACCTTTAAACGAGCAATTCTTGTATTATCTATTCTGAATCTTCGAAACGGCTACGATGATTATATCATGATATTTGGTAAGCAAGGGGTTTCGGGATCGTTAAATCGATCTAGCTTGGATTATTTTTAGAAAAATTCCGTCATAGAGTTATAGTAAATAAATATCACTAAAAACGAGAAAACAGAAAGTTGTATATAGATTTTGTGGGTCATGAACACACGCAATCTTTTTAACGGGGTAAAAGAATCTTCATGGTTGTCGTTCCTCCATTAGGGAGTAACGAAGGGGTCTGTAGGACTCTTACTAACTAAAAACCACCCCATGTTCTTCTGCTTGACAATAGTTAATTGTATTCTTACCCCATGTCTGGATAACCCTGACAAAGTTTCAGCACAATTTGATCAATTCATACACGCATACACAAACATACAATTGATTTTTATACCTTTATAGATTCTAGATCACTCTTAGATATCAATAAACTTTTTGTAAACACGATATTAAATACACTGATGAATATATTATATAGTTAATAGATACGATTACAGATTTCCTCGAGGTCAGCAATGCGCAAACAAGCCCGTTATAGTATGAACCTATCTATATATCTCTTTATGTAGTACTTAAGTTCATTGTCAATAATACCGACTAACAATTCTCCGCAATTTAATCTGTGGTTACGGGCATTATGTTAGTGCCTATAAACTTTTATTTCGAAATATGTGTTATTAAATAGATGTTGGAACGTTAGCTTTGAAGCATTTCATTCAAATGATTCAGGTGCCAACAGCTTGCATACTGTTAACCTTTCATGTAATAATAATAATAATAATCTTTATTGTTATAAATTACCTTTTACAATTGTCTTGGAACTGTATTATGTATATTGTAATATAACTATACTACTACTACTGTAATATAACTATATAATGTAATAATACAATTGTACCAGAATAACAGACTTTTAAAAAGAGTGGCCATGAGTTTTCTTGCCAGTATTCTTCTCATAAAGCTCTACGTATTTTAGAAAGTAAAGAAGAAAAACTTTTAGAAAAGAAAGTTCTAGATCGACACGAGCGCGCAGTAGATTTTCGTGTTTTCATCTTATTAACCTTGACAATCCAGTACATGATGTGGCGTCTATTTTTTTATGATTTTTCACTGTAGCGTCTTCTTCTTTTGATGAAATGGCAACCAGCTCATGAGCTATTTCTGTCAATGTTTAAAGTCTTCAAGTCTTAAGCCTTCGAGTCTTAAAGTCTTAGTCGTGATGAAAATAATGATAAAACCTATAAAAAATATGGATGACATGAAATCGGGACCGTCTTTCTAAAAAACAAAAAAAAACACTGTAGCGTCAATTTAACGTTTATTAAAGTCACTTAGTGTCATAATTGAATGATTTTAAATTTGAAAAATTTGTATTTGATAAATTTTAATATATTCTTGGATTAATTAATTTGGGAATTATTAAGTTGAAAAAGATTCCACTCGTAGACGTAAATAAATGATTTACCTAAACTTTAATGAAAATAATTTCATGGTAATGTATATCTGCAATGTGCAACAATGTGCAATGACATTTTTATGAAAAATAGTAATTAATAAACAATATATGTATAAATATAGTTTAAAATATAACAAAATGACAAAGGTACATGCAGACGAAAACTACTGTATACTCCAGCGAAGGCGGATGAAGATAATTAAATTAACAAGTTTTTGATGTAGTGTTAATTTTCACAAGAATTTTATGGACATGTTTTTGAATGTCTTTATTTTAATACTAGCTGCGCCCCGCGTTTGTTATTGTATTTTTACAAGAATTTTCGCGGATAAAACCTGGCTGGAAGCTAGTCTGAATAAAAATTACTCCTTTTATCGTCAGCTATCTGACAGTAAAAGTTCTGTCAAAATCGGTTCAGCCGTTCCTGAGATTAGCCGGAACAAATAGACATAAATACCATAGTCTGTCTGTCTATTTATTCCGACAGACTAAGATACAATTCAAAATTAGAATTATTTATTGAAGTAAGTACTTACTGTATATACTTTCATAAAGCATTTAGTGAAAGGTTGTTAATTTGAAATTACAAACAGACATTTAAATTTTATTTATTTGCATATATCAGAGTGTAGCAAGAGATAATGTTTGCCAAGTATCCCAAAGAGTAACAAACACACACACACATCCTTACTACTTTTGAATTTATATTATTAGTAGGATACTAGCTGAGCTCCGCGGTGTTACCCGCGGTACAAAGATATTGTGTGAATTGTATCTTTATAAATTGTAGCCTATGTGTTATTCTGATGGATAAGCAATATTATTGCAAAGCCTCATTAACATCCATCCAGTAGTTTTTACGTGAAAGAGTAACAAACATCCATCCATACTTATAAACTTTTGCGTTTATAATATTCGTAGGAATGCAACGATTTTTATGAAATTTAGTACGCAGGGGGTTTCAGGAGAGATAAATCGATCTAGCTAGGATTTTTTTTAAGAAAAATTATCAAAAAACGAACAATGCTCGTTTATCCAGATATTACTACTTCTAGATACTTATTATAATATACCAAGAAACCGTAGTCAGCATCATTGTCACACACCCACACACACACACACACACACCTTTCAATAGGCCACTGGCCATAGGCTTAGCTTTAGAAAGGAAATTTTGGCGTACTATAAAACGCTGGCCAGGCAGGTTGAATATTCATATTCATACCAATAACTCTGTATGTCTGTTACACTCGAAATTTACACAGAAATTTTGCATTGGAGTCCCCACTTCGGTTCTTGAGAACTACTTCTAACTAGTTCTAACGTGGGAGAGCCACGCTTCGGCATGTATGGGCCTGTACGACCGAAGTGATATCACGGCCCCACGGACAACCGGTGCGCAACATTGCTTGCGCTGTGTTTCACCGAGTGAATAAGGATATCAGAGGGCTGTAACCCCTTCCACCACCCCCTCCCCTTCTCCTAAAGGTCGGCAACGCACTTGTGATTCTGGTGTTGTGTCCATGTGGCGGTAATCGCTTACCATAACAATAAAAAAATTAAAATTATTACATTAAAAAAAAATACTCGTTCCCGCGATAAACGACATACACACACGCAGTGCTGCGGGCAAAAACTGTTAAATCAATATTTTCGTTTAATGTCCGATTTGACCTCGTCATACGCTCATCACTCTCCAAATATCTGACACGTTACACAATCCGCACCGCTGTTATATCGAAACTGAGAGTATACAGAGGAAGGAAAGTTCAGGTCATACAAATACCTGGGTTTCGTAAGAAAATTTTGCGCACAACTACACACTAGCTTCTTGAAAATATTTTGACA
This sequence comes from Hyphantria cunea, assembly GCA_003709505.1. NCBI lineage: Eukaryota > Metazoa > Arthropoda > Insecta > Lepidoptera > Erebidae > Hyphantria > Hyphantria cunea. Next base: position 420,035 of record PKRV01000253.1, on the reverse strand, counting down.
TTAGCGTATCCTAAAAAAAGTAGAGAAGATTTGTAGAAATTTTGTCTATAGCGACCAAAAACAATTTTCTTTGTTGGTATGAGAAGCGGGGAGGGGGAACAGACATATAATCAACTTTCATACCTTATTTTCAAGTCAAATATTGGACAAGGCCTCTCCGTAGCTGTCCTGAAGTATCTACTGCACCTGATGCATCTGTATGATTTGGAAGAAATGCTCAACAGCCTGAACCATTCTTCAAGGCGAGTGGGACTTGGGATGAACATTAGCATGTTTAAAAATTTACATAATCCGCGACTCCAACGTTTTTCATGAAATTTAGTAGCAAGGGGTTTCGAGGGTGATGAGTCTAGCTAGGATTCATTTTAAGAAAATTTAACAAATCAAATACCGAGCAAAGCTCCATTAATAATCCACAAGATCTAAATGTGTAGTTTTAAATACAAAATATTTTGCAACGTATATTTTCAAGTCTTAGCTATGTTGGACTGCAATTAACATATACATACGAGATATAAAGTAATCGATTTGTTTCGCTTGCCTAATAAAGCAACTCTTTAACATGATTTTATTGGTCGGCTGTTGTAACTATTTGGCAATATGAGATAGTAACATACCAGATGTTTTACTGAAATTGTTTCTGATACATTACATAACGTAAAATAAATAAATATTTCGGAAATTTCACACCCAACGTCATCTAGCTTTAATCAAAGCTGAGCTTGTATTATAACTAGATTGTCTGATATAATACTTATATACTTTTTGTAATTTTTTCGTAAATGTAAACAAACATTTTATACATAGAAAATACCCAAACTCTGAAAAAAATATTTGCAGATCATACAAACATTTCGTCCGACTCAGGTATCGAACCCAAAACCTCAAGCACAGCAGTCGCATAAGCTACTATTGCGCCACACAGAAGTTCATCTATCTTGTGTCTTACACTATTATGGCAATTGTTGAAAACTATTTGACTGCCTCGTTGCAGCAGTGGTAGCGTATGCGACTGCTATGCTAGAGGTCTCGGGTTTGATTCCTGACTCGGACCAAATGTTTGTATGATCTGCAAATATTTGTTTGGGAGTGAAAAAAAGTATATATCTATTAATATCAGTGGTTTAGTACCCACAGTACAAGCTTTGCTTAGTTTGGCGTTGTGTTTAAATGTCCGAAAATATTTATAATATATATTTATTATTATTTAATAACGGGAGAATATGGTCTATTATCAAAAGGCTACATATTTATTATATATCATATTGTTATCTGTTGCTCAATGGTTCTGTTAGGCATGTAGCTTACCCTTCGATGTGTAACATTTTGCTCTCACTCCTCTGTAGTCTGTGTTTGTGTTATAAAGGGACGAAAGTTTATGACGGCTACCGAAGATGCACGCTTGCTAGCGCTTTTACACATTTATTACAAGAAAACTCAATTATCATCATCCCCATCATTACCAACAGTCCCCACACCGTATACCATATAGACCTTGTCTTAAGAAGAAGGTTGCCGTCTAGTATACCACGTTGGCGAGATGGGTATGTTAAAGTTTTCCTTTTCTCAGCAGTGATGTCGTCGTCTCTTTGAAGTCGCGAGGGGAGTTAAACACCTCACTCCTCTCGCTGACGAGACGTGGCCCGCAGCGGTGGGCCGGCACCAGTCGGGGATTGCGGATGCCATTTAAGTTCCCGTGATCCCTGGCGTAGGTGAGAGACGGAACACCGGGGGTTTTAGCCAGTAAAAGTCTGACAGACCCCTTCGTCTTCTCCCCAGGGCGGAGGAAATTCATGAGGATTTGGACCCGTTAAAAAAAAAGTACGTAGGTTGCTTCCTTATCCCTTAGTCACCTCTTACGATACCCACGGTATGATAGTAAGCAGTATATCCATCAGGGAACTGTTGCTGTTGATGAGGCAAGAAAATACAAAACATAACAACACTTAGTACGAAATTCAAACATAGTCAGCCATCTTGTCCGAAGGCGGTCGTCGAAGAGTTGATTTAAAAGCGATTTTTGAAAATACTTAACCAGCTTTAACCTTGTAAGGCACATTCACTGCGATCAGATACGTCTGTCGCAATATACATTGCATTACATGGCATTTTGGAAATGTTGTATAACCGCAAGGTTGGTTGAAGACATGCTACCACATAAATGCGGTGAGCTTGCTAAATCCCATGGCTTGAAAACGATGTATATGTTTTAGGTTTTAAGTAATGTTTATTTAGTTTTTGAGGTAATATTGAGGTTTGTGAGTATAATTTCCATGCAGAGTTAACCTTTTTATTTACACAAATAATATTTTTCCACGTGTAAACACATTTAAAATAAAATAAAACTGGAATTTTTTAAAGACAAAGTACTTATATTAATGTGAAGGTAGCTGACATTGACCGTTGACTAATCTTAATATTTATAATATAATTTTTCTGTACGTGTATTTGTCACCTATCTTCTCCTAAAAGGATGAACCATTGGTAGTAATTTTGTGTGTATAATTCAATAGGTTCCTGGATGGTTTAAAAACACAATTGGATCCACTAGGTGGCTTTGCTGTCTATATGTTGTACGTAAATGTAAGACAGTCCGAAGTTCACGGGGTCTGCTAGTCTCATATATAATTCTCGCGTCACGTTGTAGCCCACAATGAACTCCGAAACATAATATTATTATTTTTTGTCTGGCTGTTTTTCATGTTTGACCCGGCTAATCTCTGGAACGGCTTTACCGATTCTGACGGGATTTTTCACTATCAGATAGCTAGTCATTTAAGGAATAACCTAGACTACGTTTTAGATTGTTTTGCCCCGCGGCGTTACCTGCGGTCGTTGTTGTAAGATCACGAGGTGCAACTGGTTAGAAGTCAATTCTTTATGCTTAATTTTTATTTGTATATAGAAAATACTGGTTTGAAAATTGGTTTAGAAAATAATCACATTTTCCTTCTCAACTGGTTACGAACTTTAGGTTTCATGTGTTTGAGTGTGTATATATTATTGTATCAAAATATATTTGGATATATAAATTAAAAGAGTACATGACACCACTCAATGGCACAGCAGTGAGTCTCGACGGCAGTTTACGTAACTGCAGCGTAGCGTATGCGCAATCAATCGGTCGGACAAGGTCAGTGATTTTCTGCGGACGCGCAATAAGCTGTGTCGGTGATCATGAACTTTATACTGTTCAATTGTGTTCGTAACTCAATCAAAATCAAAATAGTTTATTTTCGTTAGCAAAAAACAATGTCGTACAATTGAAGTTGGACCCTCCTTTTAAGCAAAAAAAATGCCTGTATTAGGAGGGACTGCTCTCACATATTTTTGTGTAATTCATTTTACAACATCTAAAAATTATATAAAATTATAGAAAAAGAAAAACCAGTAACTAACAACAAAAAATTTATTAACTAAAGAAAGCTACAGGATTATGGTGCCTTAGNTGTGTGTGTGTGTGTGTGTGTGTGTGTGTGTGTGTGTGTGTGTGTGTGTGTGTGTCTATTAAGTCAACAAATGTCTCTGTTATAAGATCTTTTGCAGTCAGTGATGAGTGTATGTCTATGTATTTGTTTATTTTATTATATAGTTGTGCCGAACGTTTTTCATATTGTCTACTAGCAAACGTTGTTAAAGTTTGAGGGACTTGTGCTACAATATATTACCTTCTTTTAATTAGAAAACCCGCCTAATGGGGAAGGGTTCTACGTTTTTTTAGAACAGTATGAAGTATGTATAGTTTTCTAACTGAAAGTAGCTTGCTAATCTGGTAAAGATTATCTGTAGGGTACCTGGTGTTCTTGAAGTATATTGACTTTATTAGGGCCCTCTAAGTTCTCTCTACGTCAATGAATCGACTTTTTGCCGCGCCTCCCCAGATAGGTATGCAGTACTGTAACATCGACTGAACCAAAGCAACGTATATCTCATTCAGGAGATTCCTTGTAGAGCCATGACTGCAGGTCACTGTTTTAGGATCAACATGTCTTAGTGTTCTGAATATCCAACTTAGTTTTCTAATTCTGTTTGTGACCAGTTCAACATAGGGATACCACGATAATCTTTGGTCGATGATCACTCACTCACTGATGGATGGACATCTACAAAGTTTATTTCTATCACCACATACATGTATTCGTAAGTCAAAATCATCATTCGGCTGGCAACTATTATTAATACTGAAACAAATGTAATTTTATATTATATCTTACATATAGACACCATAGCCCAGTTGCACTCGGTGATTAGAAACAATCATCGAGGGTAAGCAACGATGGCGCGGTCAGTACCTGGATGGGTGACCGCTGGTGGCATGTTACCATGAGCGTCTCCGTGATTCGGAGGTCACGTTAAGCAGTCGGTCCCGGTTGTTATCATACGATAACAGTCGTGAAGCTTAGTTGGGGGCCTTCGGGCGGCTTAAAAACATCCAACGGCAAGATTTACGTAGCCACAACGTATTCTTGCGAGTCCCCAACCCGCACTTGGCCAGCGTGGGGACGTATGGCCTTAACCCTCTCCTGAAAGGAGACCCGAGCCCAGCAGTGGGACATTATGGGTTGTTGTTTAAATGTATTTTTTTTTGAAGTATTAAGAGTCAGTAGATTATCTCTTAACTACATCGCCATAATAGACATGCCCTCATTATCATTGTGTTGAACCTCACTCCAAGAGTGACCAGTGAAGACTACCGCAGTGTCATCGACATATGTAAAGATATGCGCATTTTTTATTTGTATATTACAAAGATCCTTTATATAAATTAAGAACAGAGTGGGACCTAACACGCTCCCTTCGGAAAAAAACTAAGTAACAAATGCATTATTGATTTATTAACGTTACAAATAATAAAATCGAAATGTCTGTTTATAATTTCAATTTAACAGATTTTACTGATACATATGAAAGTAATATGTAATGTAATGTAAGGAGTAACTTAGACTACATTCATTTTAGAAATAAAGTAAGCAAATCAAAATAAGAACCTCCTCCTTTTGGAAGTCGGTTAAAAAGGGTTACGTGAAAACAACATCAAAATAATAACATCCGATCCTAAAGCAAACAATAAACGCGGCGAGCAGCTCTGTCTGTGTATTCTCTGTCTCTGTATGTGTATTAGTATTAGTCCGGGGGAAACGAGAAGAAGGACAGTAAACGACAACCACCCCCAACCGTGAACGTCTCTATAATGGGCCTATAGGGGGGATATTTTAAACACAGCGTCGATTTGGCTATACCTCAAATCGTATGTCCTTCCTAGACTAGGTTACTTGAAGCTGGCCTTTGGAGACACTATATATTCCTAGCTTCTGCATCCCTCAGGAATCAAAGAACCGAATGGATTTAATGCCTTGTTAATAAAATAATAAACGATTCCATCCCATTTTCGTTGGCCTGAATGTACATGAAGTTTTAGTTAGTAAATAAATAGATATTATGTTATTTTCAGTGGTGACTGGCGGAACAGACGGAATTGGCAAGCAATACGCGATAGAACTGGCGAAGCTAGGCATCAACATCGTCATCATCAGTAGGAACCCTGAGAAACTGAAAACGGTGGCGAACGAGATAGGTGAGTTAAATGTCATCATTATCAAACCCTAATAGTCCTCTGGTGGTACACATAGGCGTCTCCTCAGGTAGGAGAGGCGTATATCTAGCAGAGGGCTATGAAAGGTTGCTGATGAATAAGAAAGTTATCCTGTATGAGTGAGTATCTTATAAGATCGAATAAAATCGAACGAATAAAAACGAATAAAAGATAGAAAACGACACAACTCCACCACTGCGCAGTCGGCTAGGACTCCGCCCAGCACACGCTGGAGGACTGCCCCGTGTCTGAACGTCCTAGTCAACCAAATCAGAAGAGACATGTCCTCGCCAGGAATCATTACTACCATGCTGGCGGGTGAACTTTTTCTGTTAAGCTGAAGCTGAAGATGACGTCGGCGATGATACCAGACAGGGCCGTAAGCTGTCATAGTGTTAGGCCCTCTGGTAGCAGATTTATTGTAGGCAGATCTAATTGCAAAATTGCGATCAGGACGAGACAGGTCATAGGTGGAAGCTCAGGCTTCTTCCAGGTAGGCATAGCGTAGATCCTGGGGGGCTTTGAAATAACATGATCCGGGTCGCGCCTAAGACAGTTGGTCTTAGGCACGGACCTAGTCGGAATGGTTTTAAACGGAAACGCCACATACTCCTGGCACGTCAGGCTTCGAGGAGCCGGAGATCCAAATAGATTTTCCACGTCGTCAAATGTAAAGGTTAATTGTAATTTAAGTAAATTTCTAGTATACTCAACTTAAGAAAGATATATGCTCACAATTACTGTTCTGAAAGTTACTAGATTTGCACATACATAAAAGTAGGTGCTCAAATTACTCTGTGTATTTTGTGGCAGATGCGTCACATGTGTTATAATATATTATGTACATACATACGTAAGGCATAAAGTAAGTGCTGACCGTCAAGTTACATATGGGCTCATTGTTTTCTAACAATGCATCATTGTTATTAGTCCGATATTGTGAATTGTCCATTGTCCTCGATTGCTCTTGATATTATGTAATTAGATTATACAATTTATTAAATGACATAAATTTATGGGATTCTTTTCAAGTTTGCCTTCTTATTGCTCTTGTTGAATGGTCTGCGACTGAGTTCCTTAGAAAACTTCTACCGGATTAATAGGGGTGGTGAAACTTCTTAATTCGTAGCCATACAGGTATATTACATACTTTTTTTATGGTATGGGGGCAAACGATGCATCGCCTGATAGTAAGCGATTACCGCTGTCCATGGACACCCACAACTGTTGCCGGTCTTTGAGGGATAGGGAGGGGGTGGGAGGAAGGGTTGGGTTACTTGTCTCCGGTATCCTCAGGCACTCGGTGAAACACAGCGCAATCACTGTTTCACACCGGTTTTCTGTGAGGCCGTGGTATCAGTATGGTCGATGACACATTATTTACACTAAGCTATTGCCGGAAAGTCGAGTCTTAAAATTTTCCACAGTTTTTTTTAGAATGTTTTTGATTTACAGAGAAACAGCATAGCGTGAAGACGAAGATTATAGTGGCTGACTTCAGTAAAGGAGCTGAGATATATAATCATATAGAAACGGAACTGAAGGATATACCTATCGGTATTCTAGGTAACTTACATGTTCTTTTCAATTCAACTTTTTGTATATAAGCCTGCCAAAGTGATTGTACTATGCCTGATTAAAAAGCAAGAGCAGAATCCAAGAGTGGTGGTCACCATACTCATTTCTTTTTTTTGTATATGAGCCGGCTAAAGAGACGCTACTCTTCCTGATGGAAAGCATAATCTGAATACAAGATTGGTGGTCACCATACTCATTGGGAGTGCAGACAACGCATAATGCAGCACGGTGACCCGGTTTATTGTGATGCTTCTGCAACATTGGGTCTCCGAACTAATGCTGTCGCTTCAGGTTAGTCTTCTGTGAGAAGGTAGTACCGCTCCGCTCGAGCCGGCCCGTTCGTCCTAAACTCATTGTAGCTATACTACCTTTAAAAGGAAAGAATGCAGACAATACAAGACTGCAGCATGGTGACCCACGCTATGTAGGCCTTTTGAGATGCTTTTGTATTTATTCATAACACTTATTAACTTCTTGTTATAAATTTAGACTGATTAACTATTCACCTTAAGCTGTTTGGCACTTTCCATCAGTCCTCCACACTTAATTTTATAGCGTAATATTGCATATAAATACAATTACACTCATACCACAATCGCTCATCATTTATCGTTATCATCATTATGAGCCTACTGCAGCTTACTGCTGCACATAGGCATCTCCCATTGTACGCCAGTCTGAACGATTTTAGGCTTCTACCACAGCTGATGATCTGTCTTAAATGGAAGAATTATTCTTACTAATGGCCGCCCAGTGTTCGAAATTCGACCATAATTCATTACAATTCTTTTAGCTTTCAGCACTCTTCCTCAACGTAAACTTTGACTGTGACAAATTTGACACTTCTCCGCTTGCATAATTTTCATAAAAAGGGATACAAAGTTTTTACGTATTAGTATGTAGATCTGACTGAGAGTTTCAGTTATCAGTGTATTTAAGTAAATAAGCAATCACACCTCAAATTACAGGGTAGACGACAGTATTATAAATAAATACTGATGTCTCCTGCATAATAATATTACTGCAGTAATATCCATTTTTTCGATTCCATGTTTTTTGTAAAAAATATCGAAAAAAATATAAAAAAATTTAAATCAAAAAAATTTTTTAATATATTTACACAATGGAGTAGTCTAAAACAGTGACGTCACAAGTTTGTATTTAGTACATTTTTATACAAACTTATCGTTTTGACAGATGATTAAAAGTAACTAATTTGATTATGATGTTATCCACCCTATGTGTGTTTTATAATTTAAGTATAGATTAACTTATATATCTTTTCCGTCTCTACTAACGTTATTTACGTATTTTATTATTAAAATTCACTTTTATTATTTCAGTCAACAACGTTGGTATTCAATATGAATACATGATGCCCCTCTGTGAGCTCCCTAAATCAAAACCCTGGGAGCTCATTAATGTAAATGTAGGGGCAGTTACCTCCATGTCCAGGCTGGTCCTCCCTGGAATGGTGGAACGAGGAAGGGGCGCCATTGTCAACGTGTCGTCAGGGTCAGAGCTTCAACCACTGCCGTTGATGACTATTTATGCAGCTACAAAGGTACGTCAACAGGATATGTAGTTATGCATTTTCCCTAGTTAGACAAAGTCAGCGCATATTTTTGGTTTTGTTTCGTTTCCAATTCAAGACGAATTCAACTTCCTCCATTTTTGATGTCGGTATGGTTTGTGAGTCGAAAACGGTTGTACCAACTTTTATGATGTGTAATTTTATGTTTCATTACATCAAATATAAACTGTGAAATGTACATCTGTTAATAATATTTTTATAAAATTCATTTTGTTATGAATTAATAAGAAAGTATTTTTTGTAGAAATAATAATAATAATGGTAACGTAATTGACTCAAGATCAGTAATTAGTAATTACAATTAGAGTTTTTAATTAAAGTAGAAACAGTTATTGATTGAATTTTATAAAAACAATTATTATCCTTATTCAAACATAACTCTACACGACATTTTTCACTGGATATGTATGTTTATTTTTTTACCCTGAGGGTATTATCAGCGTTGTCTCTTCAAATTCTATACAGGCAAGTGATCAAATCTATCTCGCCTGACTTCCTTGGGGATAAGAATTGCAGTATTAGACCATTTCTTCTATATATCATTTAAAGCATCTGCTGCAGATGACGGTCAGCCTCTTTTCTTTGACTGACCACACACGCAGACTTCTAGCAATATCTAGTTTGATTTTTTTAATTTCAATGGAGTAGGTGTTTAGTTCCCATTTTTCTGAAGGGTTCCTTTCTATTTTATTATTTATATATGTTCCAAAAATGAGATTTTAAAATCTTCGCCAAAGCCGGCCTTCTTTTACTGTGCCCAACTCGTGTTTTGATAAGTGAGACATTAATTCATGGGAACTGTAGTAGTTCTTCTTCAGCATATTACTGTCCACTGCTATACGAAGACCTCCTCCAAAGAGGGCTACTATCCCGGTCTTGAGCAGTCTGCATCCATCCGCCGCTAGTCACTTTCCTCAAGTCGTCGGTCCATCGTGTCGCAGGGCGCCCTACATTGCGTTTGTCTAATCGTGGTCTCCACTCTGACACTTGTCGGCTCCAGCGACCATCAGTCCGCTCGGGAGACATGACCGGCCCACTTCCACTTCAGCATGTTGATCCTCCGTGCGATGTCGGATACTCCTGTTCTCTTTCGAATTGTCTCATTACGAATTCTATCGACAAGAGAAACACCCAGCCTCGCACGCTCCATCGCACGCTAAGCTGAGCTGAGCAAGTGCAGTGATTTTCGAAGACTTATTTACATTACTTAATTTTCCAGAATAGGTCTTGCTAGACGAGGGTACTATATTGCTGCTAGCGCCTAAGATAGGTTTATCAGAATTCAGCTCAGGATTATTCTCCATTCCGGAGCAAATCTCAAAGTCATACGCCAATCCCTGATCGTAGCACATTATTAGGAGTTTACAGTCCCATTTATGAGGCTTATTTAGATGGTATTGTTTTGTTACACATATTTGTTCGTCAACAGATAACGCTTCTCTTTTATCTCTGATTGGCAATGGTTCAATACCAGACTCACTGGACACGTGAATCTGGTTCAAGTTCTGTCTTAGTTTTGTAAGGTCATCGTCGCTTTCAAAATCCAAAGAGTCTTGACCATCTTCGCTTTCCACCGGTAGCCCTAAAGATTGCCTGTATCAAACAATCTTTTCTTCGCCACAATCTGAAATAAAACAAAAAATTTGCAAAACGGAAATATAACAAGTGCATGGTGTTCCATATTTGGAACGCTTAAATCAATTGATATTTTAGTAAAAACATAATTATTTCTAATTTTAATACTTACCTCGATAAAATTTAGACTTTAAACACTCCGAATTATTTTTTTCACTCCATAAACTGTGAAATTACTGTTTATTTCACAATTTTATATTTCCGTAAAGTAGAAGAGGTACGCGAGTTGCGTGAAGCCGCCCGTCGAGCCACGATGGCTCGTTGGTCTTAGCGGTTGGAGGCTCCACGTGCTGGCATCGCCACCGTGTAGGCTCTCCAGACGGTCATCCTCGAGTGGGCAGGGCGGCAGCACGGGACCCTTTCCTTCCGACTGACGCAGGTGCTTTCCGGGCACGTTGCTTCGGGAAGTACCTGCACTCGGTCGCGCGGAGGGAATTGAGTCCCGCCTGCCACCATTGCGACTGCAGTGAGGACTCGGCCCAGTACACGCTGGCGGTGTGCCCCGCTCGGGCGCCGCATCGCCGGGTCCTCACTGCAGTCATCGGAGAAGATCTCTCGCTGCCCGCCGTCTTACACTCCATGGCCGGTGGCGAGAGCAATTTTACCGCGGTCGCGACCTTCTGCGAGGAAGTCATTTAGAGAAGGAGGCGGCGGAGAAGATCTGGGAGGACGACCTCCACTCGGACCCGATCCGCCGCCGGTGAACCGGGCGGCTGAGGCACGCCTACCAGCGCCTTATGCCGCCCTGAGTGTGGCTGCGGATGGGCGGGACGGGTTTTTCCCCTCCATCCGCTTCACAGGCCAGCCGCGAGAGGGCGACGTCACGCATGTGCCGTACGTTGCCTACATTGAGAGTTTTTAACAGCAGACGGTACCCGCTTCAGTGCGGGAATGCGCTGGGAGGGGTCCGGATGGCGTAACAAAGCTGTTCCTGGATCCCTCCCGTCTCAGGCGCAGAGTGGCACACCGTTGGTTTTAGTCGGTTCGATTCCGACACACCGCCCCGCCGCAAACCCCGGTGGGGTGAAGGCCTTAGGGGGTTTCTATTTCAAAAAAAATATTGTGGTTTAAGTGATCGCCACACTGTTTTCTACTACACCAAGTATGTGGGCTCAATTCATATTCTAGGCAATAGTTTGTGTGATCCTCAAAGTGTTGTTCTGAATCTGGGTGTTCTTTGTGTCAGTTTCATGTGTGTTTGTAAAGCCCCAGCGACACAGAATGTTCATTCCTAATGCGTGAGTTGTCTTTTTAAGGATAAAAAATAATATTATAACAAATACACCACTTCGGTCTTTATTATACGTTAATATTCTGATCAAGTACAAATCTTGTATTTCCAGTCGTACGTGAACAGCTTCACTCACGCTCTCCGAGAGGAGTATTCCTCCAAAGGTATCTTTATACAGCATCTCGCCCCTATGTTCGTCTCGACCAAGATCAACGCCTTCTCGCAGCGGCTACTTGATGGCAATCTGTTAACACCTGATGCGGCTACTTATGCCAAATATGCTGTTTCCACACTTGGAAGAGTTCAGGATACGACCGGTTATTGGCTTCATGGCATACAGGTGAGTGTTATTAAAACAGTTTAACCTTGAACTCTTGGGTTGTATTCCCGAAGACTGCAAGATTTTTTATAGTAACAATGAAAGAGTATTCAAGATGGCGGTGTTTGACATCTGTACCTCTGAGAGCACGTCAGGTTGTCGGTATTGATTGTCATGAACATCTTTGAAAATAGTTTTTAAGAATCAGTACCCTTAAATATACTAACTAGAACAATTAGTTACTTTGAATTCAGTTGCCCTACTGGTTTACGGAGGTCCGGTGTTAGTCGCAACGTGGAAAATTGAATATTCAGGTAAAACTACTAGTTCTACCGGCCTACCCCATATATATTTAGGAAAAAGAGGATAGGAAAATGATCAACACTAAAAATTTGTCTGCACGAATGGGGTAGTGATCTAAGTGGTCTCCGCGCAGTTTTCTACTACATTGAGTGTTTAGGGTCAGATCCCCACATGGTTTTCACAAAGTATTGTTCAGAGTGGATGGTGCTTGTGCCTGTTTCATGTATGTTTTGTCATTATCTGTATCTTCATCTACAATGATTTTCTATTTAATTGATGTGTCTATGTCTTATAATGGCTTATAACGAAGCTAAATATTTTTTGCAGTGTTTTTTTATCAAGATAGCTCCTGTATGGATCCGGACAAAAATCGGTGCGCGGCTGGGTGAAGATTTTCGCCAAGAGTACATGCAAAATAATAAGATTAAGGCCAACTGACTTTTAATTAATTAAGATGGATATGTAAGAATGTAATGAATTGTTATGTGGAATTTTCAGACATTTAAAGTTCAAATGGATCCATTCAAAGCATACTATCAAATTCCTGTTCAGTATTTATTACATAACAACAGTCCTGATCAAATCTTAGATGGCGCAAAGCATAACTTTTTCAGGATTTATTTTTTCATCGACATTTTTTGCACCTATGGTATAATAATCTCACATACCTCATCTCTGTTTTTAACTGTGTTTGTGGACATGAGTCATTTAGAATAATGGTCTATATCAGTATCAGAGTAATTACTCGTTGGTCTAGCGGTTGAAGTATGCGACTGCCAATCAAGAGGTCTCGGGTTCAAATCCCGGGTCGGGCCAAAAAAAGTTATTAAGTTTTTCTGATTATATAAATACTTAAGAACAGCTCGGAGTTTGGAAGTTGGGGTCTGAACCCCGTGCGTTGGAGAGCACGTAAAGCAGTCGGTCCTGCGCCTTATCTCTCCCAGGTCGTGTCGGTTAACCGTCCCATCGGATTATGAGAGAGGGAACAGAGAGTGCACCTGTGTTAGCGCACACACTTCTTGTGTACTATAATATCTCCTGCGTATTTGGCTGGTCTCCGTTGAGACTGGCCGCCGTGGTCGTAATCGGCTAGGAGAACATCAATTATATTATATCATAGTGAATCTACATCCTTTTTCAATTTTAGTAGACTTCTCCTGGCTAGGCTGAGCTGTTTTGAGGCCTATCAAATGTTGATCTTATTTATCATGCCATAGCGTTTAGTTTCTATTAATACCGTTTACCATCATGCGATACGTCTGCTCGTTTGCCCCATATACAATAAAAAAAATAAAAAAATATACATCATCCCATTATTTAATAGCGGTAAAGACGTAAATATGTATGTACGCAACGAAGCCAAAAATACAGTCATACAGTCGGTAGAGTTAGAAAAAAAAGAATTTACTATTCTCTTCCCTTATCCTCTTGAAATAATACATTGTAAGTGTCAACCACAGCAGGCAATTATAGAAGATAAAAGAGCGACAAGTATGTAAATGATGTGATATTTCTCTTTCTGATAACTGGATATCCATATCAAAGTGACATATCATTCCTCTAGTTAGGCTAATATCTAATGTAATTGTGGTGATGTTTATCTGTTACAAAAATTGTGATATTGATATACTTATCTACTAACTATTTTTTCTATGAAATAAATATTTTCTTGTTAAATTCTTGTTATTTTAGCCCTGGTGTCCTGGTAGGTTATGACAATGATCATTGCTATTAAGAACATACATCTTTTGTCCGCTGTTTCACCCTATGTCTTTCCTCAAGTATCAAATTATACCCATACCAAATAGCATTGAAATCGGTATAGCGGTTTAGACGCGAAAGCGTAACAGACAGAGATACTATTAGATTTTTTAAATATATCTTTTTCGTTCAAGGACTAGAATTGCGAGATGTAGAATTAGTATTTACCAGAGTATTTAGTGTGTATGTGCTAGGTAGCGTTAAGACCATTAAATTTAAATATTCTAAATATTGACATACCCGTACCGAAATTTGTTTTAAAAAGGGTACAAATACTAAAGTGAATTCTATTTAATCCCAGGAAAAAACTGTTGTGTACTGAGCATAAATTGTTTAGGTAAAAATTTATGTATGTATTTGAACATAAATGAATTTGGTTTCTTGTCGGGTAACAGAAGTCTGGTAACCACAGGCTTTACCTAGTTTGGGATCAGACCGCTGGGTATTATACGAGGTTCGTGAAACTGAAAAGATAGAAAAGGTGTTGCACAAACTTTCGAATGAATAAATAGTCGATTCGTAATCTTGAATGTAGTGGCAAGGGTGGAAACGCCATGCTTCGATGGCTTAGCCTCTTGAAGGATTAATTATTTATTTACTTATTTATATAGTTAATTAAAACGACAAAAACTTATTACATTAGTTAACATAGAAACACGGGAATTACAAAATAATGAACGTCAAAATTAAAATTAATCAGAAAGTCAATTAAAAGGAAATAAGAATAAAGGGAACACAAAATATAAAATAAAATTATTTATTATTACCTTAAAAATGTAATTACATACTTTAAAACGAATACTAATATAGCACCGTGGACTTCCTTTACTTTCTCACAAAACATTAAACACACTCACATTTCCACTCCACCTATCCACAAAAAAATCGCACTCAGAGTCATTGATCAGGCGGGTATTGAGCGCCTCGAGGGTACGACATACAAGAGACTCTTCCCTAGCGACTGTGTGACCTACCTGCTGCGGGAACAATTTGCGTCGGTGGCTTTGACTATGTGCATAGTAGTTAAGGAGCACATATAGCCAACAGAATAGATTGTAGAGTTCAGGACAATCGATTCCCCCACGAAGGGTTTGACAAACTACCAAAAGCTGATCAAGACCTCTTCTAACGTAAACGTAAACCTACTATAAAGGGTGAAATAAATCAACCGGAAACCAAAATGGCACTGTTTTAAGCAGAGCCGTGTGAAAAGCACAAGGAACAAATGAGCGACTAATTTGATGAATGTGGACAAAGCAAAAGAGGTGTGTCAAGATCGTAGTAAGCGGAGAATAATTACCTGTGCCTACCCCTCTTAAAAACAGCCTTAACATTATTTATGTGTGTTTTTTGTTTAAAAATAACTAGTACTTAAAAATAGTATTCAAAGTCTATGAGAAAGAAAGTGCCTATTAATATTATATAACACTATTTATTTTCTATGCTGTTATCATTTGAAATGACAGCGGTGCCCCGCGTCATTCTAGAAATTAGACCTGTTATTGTATAAATATAACGTAGAAATATTGCTACAAATATTAGCATTCCGCTAAAATCTTAACTGAAACTGTTTAGAAGTCCGATAATGAGCGCCCCTAAGGCCAGTTCGACCTCTGGCAGTAGAAATACGTCCGGAAGGACTCGTGCCACCTTTAACAGTGATCTAAACTTGACTCTCTTCAGAAGGCAGGCTGAGGTACTAACATCCTAACTTACATTAAAAATGCCTTCCTATCTAAGCTGCTGAACCGATTTTAATAAAGTCTGTCACGGATATACTTTGGTAATCTACCGCGATAATCTAATCAACATGCGTGCAGAAGGGAGCGGAGACACGTGCAAAAGCTAGTAGAATATGTTTAATTGTCTGAATGATTAAAGAGGAGAATCAAAATTTCGTATATAGCGTACAGTTAGAAATGAATGGAAACATTTATTATTTCCATTAAATCTTACCAAATTATCAATTCAGATCATTTAAAAAACATTCAAAATATATTGGTAAAGATACAACCACACAAGCCTGCTTTGAAACAACGTGGTTATTTATTTGTTTAAAAACTTTAAGCACTACATTTGTACATCGGCGGACTAATTTCCCAAGGCATTGTCTTCCGGTCAACCATCGGGTGGTATTGACATTTTGTAAGGTAGGTAAGCACTCACAATGTCAGCGCATTACCCTATATCTGTTAGCATTTTACCCCGTTACCTTAAATTCACAAATTTCTCGGTTGAAACCGTCAAAAGGCCTTTGCTGTTCTGTTAGATAACTAAAACAATTTTTCTATTCACATGCTCATGGATATTCAGTTAACACAACTAATAATATTGTCAGCAAACGTGAAATGTGATGGGGAAATTGGCATGCGCATATGGCTTACTCGCCTGCTACGGAATTATATAGCTGTGGTCTATAAGATAGGAGTAGTCCCAAACTCTAGTCAGAGGTCTTCAACTTATCTCTTTACTAAGAGACATAACATTTTGGGCTCTTAACTGGTTTCATCTTACTCAGGCAGCGTATCCTCCTTGGTGGACCAGCAAAGGATTCCTGAACTGGTATCGTAATCTTCCTGAAGACACGGTATGGAACTGCTACATCTGTGTGCTAGTCCTGGTGGAACTCGGAAGGGTTGCAGCCAATCCCAGCGGTACCTGGTTCATCAATACAATTGAACTGTTTTATAACATCTCTTACGCCGTTCACGTAATCGCCACAGCATATAAATTGGTCATGGAGTTGGAAGACACTGATTACGCGCTTTGGAATTATGGTTAGTTAATCAATTTCAGTATTGTATACCAGTCGTCTTATCATTCCTTTGCATTACCAAGATATGGCAGAAGAATAGAAAATGGTGAGATATTGAGAGGCTGTATTTAGAAATTGGAATGAATCATCATGGGGTGTGTGGGGGCGAACCACAATCTTTCGCCCCCAGCCAACCTCACCTGCACGCGGTGCACCCTGCTAGATAACAAACGAGGCTCTGGCGACCGACCGATGGCGGTATATCCATCCTAAAAGGCGTAACTAAATACAATAGGCCGGTGATGGGCAGCAGCGTCACCGGTGCAACAAGTTACGCCCTGCGATCACCAACCCGCCTGCCCAGCGTGGTG
>PKRV01000253.1:294401-401220 GCA_003709505.1 Hyphantria cunea | reverse complement strand
TGATCCGACAAAGAACCAGGGTCATCGACGTAGCCCACAGGATTAGCAAGCTGAAGTGGCAGTGGGCTGGCCACATTTGCCGAAGAACCGATAACCGTTGGGGTAAACGAGTTCTTGAGTGGAGACCGCGTCTCGGCAAACGTAGTGTAGGACGTCCACAAGCCAGGTGGAGCGATGATTTGCGCAAGACGGCTGGCAGGAGCTGGATGCGAGAAGCCATAGATCGAACTAAGTGGCGTGAAATTGGAGAGGCCTATGTCCAGCAGTGGACTGCGATAGGCTGATGATGATGATGATGATGAATGAATCTCAATGAATATTATTTTTTTCAAGGTAGAGGATCCAGGATACTACTTGCTAGTAATAATGAAAATGCATCGTATTAAATTTTCACATAAATTCGCTTTTTCAAAACCTTTTAAGTGTTAATGGTACTTTATATTAAAATGTTGTTACAGCATAGTGAGCAAACGAGCTGACGTGTCCCATGATGGTAAGCGACTAACGCCGTCCATAGATATCTGCAACTTAGAGTCACTCTTGAATCAGTAGGATTTCTCCAGTTGGACTCAAGTAACATTGTGGAACGGGTCTCATGTCCTTCCAACGCAAAGGGAGGGTCCTCCGACGATGCCTCATTGGCGAGGACCCAACAGTTAAAGTGCAGATGTTGTATATATGTTAATCGGCATGAGAATTTTTATATCACGATACAGGATTAGCAGTTACTCAGTAGTTCGATACATTTTCGATAGATGGCACTGTACTATATTTTTTATACGTTGTTTGTGGAAGTCGCCATATGCTCACTAACTCAGTAAAATATAACGAAAAAATTGTATAACACTGGTTTTCTTTGAGATCATGGTGTCAGTCTGATGGAACCGGCCTATTTGTGCCGAAGCATGACTCCCTGACAGCAATGATCAATTACAATGTGATTGTATTAGTCCACCACGAACAGCCTTTAACAGTCTACTGTTATATATAGGCTTTTCAGGCGCTAGCTGGCCAGGTGGTTTGGTATGGGGTTTGTTTTAAGTTTTTCTTATCTTTGTTGTGCTCTTCTCCTATATAGTTTGCTCCTAAAATATAAGATGGGATGGGATAAAAAAGGTTGGTGACACCCAGTATTCTCAATCCATCACCAAATGGAGAGAATTACACCATAGTATTATTAATAATAAGTATTTACTTGGTTTCAGTCGGATTTTTCGTAGACATAATTTCATACGTGCACTACGTCGATTGTAATTACTACTTGAAAATAGCGTGTTACTACGTGCGTCTTCACAGGCCTCTGCTATATTTGTGTGAGTTTCATTCATCATCATCAGCCTATCGCAGTCCACTGCTGGACATAGGCCTCTCCAATTTCACGTCACTTTCGGTATATGGCTTCTCGCATCCAACTCCTGAGAGTGAGTTTTTTATTATTTGTTTCTAACATACAGGTAGAATCTAACGCTACTCATCTGTAACAGATCACCAACTCTGAAAAAATATTTGCAGATCATTCAAACATTTGGTGGGGACCATTTGGGAATCGAATCCGAGACCTCAAGAACAGCAATTGCATAAACTAGCACTTCGCCACACAGGAGGTCATCAATCTTATGTCTTACACTATTTTGGCAGTTGTTGAAAACGAATGTATTTAATAACGGAAGAATACGGCCCATTATCAAAAAGGCTACATATTTTTCCCTTTACTCGTTAATATATCTCTATGTAAAGGTAAATTACATTTTTCAGGGTCCTTAAATGATTACAATTTAAAGGGTAGCATCCTTGGAACGACCCTGAAGTATTGTTATATATTTATGGTACTAAGAATCACATGGGCTTGGATTTGGATTCATATAAATATGGTTAGTACTCCCATTTTTATAATAATTAAAGTCAGGGCGCGAAAGATCATCTCACTTGGCTTCCAAAAACAGGGGTCACTATGCTGCATCGTCCGTATTCACAATGAGGCTATACTAGTTTTCCATCAAGCTGAATAGAGTCATTTCGGCAACTATTTATATAAAAAAAATTACATTCATCTACATACGCAGCAACGTGTGTTCTCAACTCCAAGAGAAAACCTCTGGGATTACCTTTTAAATTATATAGCTTCTACTAATTCTCTCATGCTTTATCACAAAGGGGCAGACTCGACCGGAGTCATACTGTTGGCTTGCAGAAACCCGATGTTTAGCAATGCATTCATCGAATTTCTCTAAGTGAGTGAAGTAACAGGAGTCCAAACTCCCTCTTCCCAAGACTCTCAGGAGGGAGAAGATACCTGAATTACAGGTGTCCATTTGCGGCGACTGTTCGTAAGCCTCTATGCATATGCATGCATGCAGAATATAAGAATTACTTTCGAATTTATAATGTTATAATATTATAACATTATAAATTCGAAAGTAATTCTGTCTGTCTGTTACGCATTCATGGCTCTACCGCTGAACAGATTTAGATAAAATTCTCAATAGAAATCCTTTGATTCTTAAGGAAAGACATAGGCTACTATTTACCGCGACATGCGAACAGATTGCTTAAAATGTTTGATTCCTACTAAGAGAAAATTTGGGCCCCAGTAACCTCGCTCAGTGAAAGTTACGAAAAAACTTTTTAAAATGAATTTCATGTAAAGCATTGATTGCAAGGACCTTCGGGGGCGATAAATCGATCTAGCTAAGATTCATTTTCAGAAAAAATACCGGTCATCTAAGTACTTATAATTAACTTGGATGATGATGGCCATGATAATTGGGAACACATTAAAAAACTATATTTGCTACGTCAGCTTTTGATGTAATGCCGTTTCCTTAAAGTTGCAAGGAGCGTTCTCTCCCCTCCCGCGTCCGGTTCGCCGGTATGGGGTGCAGATGGTGACTAATAACTCTAATGAAAGTGATGTTAGCAAGTTCATCAGCTCTTTGTACATCGTCAACAAGATGTTCATACCTATTGGGTAATGTTATTGTATTATATATAATCTTAATAAATAATGTGTTAAAAGATTCGAAATAATGGTCTAGAAGACACAGATTATATAACTTTTATCAGACCTAGTAGAGCCACGCTGATTTCAGCATGAACAAGTCCGTACTACCCTCGCTCAGAAGATCAACGTAAAATAACAACATTCGTGCTGTCGTGTTTTGTTGGCGAGTACAAGACTGGAAGCAGGAGCATCACTCAGCCGCCATGGTGTGGGTCAACATGCTGCATTGTTGCATTGTCTGCATTCACAATGAGTATGCTTCTACTTTCCATCAGAGAGAGTAGAGTCATAATGGAAGGCTCATGCTTAAAAAAAAAAATTTAATTACTCGGGTTGTAATTGTTTGATTATTATATAATCAAGCAATTTTTTTAAGCAGCAGGTCGAGCTCTGCTGTGTGCCTTAAAAGAGGCCTTTGTCAAGCAGTGGATTACAACGGACTGATAACGATGATAATAACAAATCTTTTTCTTGTTTCGGATATGATTAGCGAAATTGAATTTCCACAAACGTAGACGTTATTAGAATACTGATCAAATATGTAGGAATGGTGTCATCTCAACATTAAATCACTGGTCAAAACAAAATATTAGAAGAGAATAGAAGCGTTAGCGATTATAGAAAGAGATTCGACGCGAAAAACTTGCACCTTGGCTAGACCCCTGGTGTTTGTTTTATGGTAGTTCAAGGGATGTCTAGGTCACGGATATTTATTATAAATACTTTTTTGTTAATAAACTTCAAATACCATCTACAAACATAATTATTAGTCTCCGGTCAATAGTAATAGGGTTCACTACAATTACGTTATGCTGACAATATGGTGATAGTTTAAATAAGTTGATGAAAACGCATTCCGTAAAATAGCAAGTGATTTCGCAATATTCCGTTATCGCCAATTAATTTACCGCGGTAAAAAAGTAAAAATCTTCCAAGTTAAATCCAGAATATTATTGTCGATTCGAATTCTACACTAGCTGAGCCCACGCAGTATTACTCGCGGGTTTATTGTACCTTTGCAACATGAAGTTGCTCCTTTTATTATCAGTCATCTGCCAGTGAAAGTACTGTCAGTAAGGCAGATAAAAATGTTTAAATAGATTTTATGAAGCCATAATATATACTTCTTAAAACGCATTTAGTAAAGCTCTTAATTTTAAAATACAAATAGATACCACAATATATCATGAAAAGTACAACCTATTTAGATTTCTCCCATTATAATCAGAATGCCTGTTCCACCTCAAAATGACATCGAGCGCCTCACTTGCTTGTTGGTGATCATATCAGGGTGCATTGTGGTCACTGGTGCCGCCGTGGCTTCCCTTTCCTTAGTGATAAGCCTCTACATGAGTCCTGAAGAAACTTTTCGGTCGAGATACAAGCTAATTATCAAGGATATGGTAGGAATAAATATAAATATTTTCAGAAATTCACAACGCCATCTAGTCCCAACTCGAACTTTAAAACAAATATTTGCAAATCATACAAACATTTGATCCGACCCGGGAATTCAACCTCTAGCACAGCAGTCGAATAAGTTACTGAGTCAGTCTGTTTAAAAAAATCTAATAATTCACCACGTGCTACGAAACCGACAGTTGATAGCATCAGAGGAATTTGTTGTTCTGTTGACAGTCACTTGACAAGTTTGTAAACTGTTAATGGAATACAGAAACCGGTGGTTGATTCCATTTTTAAAATAAGTTTTATATTTCCACATTAGTACAGCAAACATTGTAAATGATTAAATCCTGCATACCAATGGCAGACGTATCTCAAACCATAGAAAAAAATAAATAAATGAGTTTTTAGTATTTGACGTTGAAAATCGGCTTAAGGAGTACATAAATATCATTTTATCAGACTGTTATTATACTTGCCCCTTGTTAGAAACTTTAAGTATGAATTTGCGATTACTAGTAATATTTATCTGTAATCCTGTATTTAATTTTTGTCTGTGGTAGATTGTAAAGGAAAATAGAAAAAGCAACGTTTTCGCCAATGCGTGAACTGTGCACTAGTGTTCAAACTGCTTGGTTGAACTGGTTGAAATATTAGGAATTAAATAAAACCACAGTATACTCATATCTCCAGTAAGTAACTTAATACCTCTTGAGTAGACCATTATCTGATAGTTAGATAAGAGATGTTTAGTATCTACATAATATCAAAAAAATAATAAAAGAATTATAAAATTCAGAAAGATTCGTACGTGCCGGACAGTTTGAGGGCGAAGGTCCAGAAGTTTTACCGCATGTATTGGCACAAACAGCGCGCCGTGTCGGCTACTAAACTACTTCCTACCTTTCCTCCAACACTGCCAGCTACTGTTTATTTAGATATTTACTTCGAAGCCACACAGAAGGTAAGATATCAGATATTTTCTTTTTTTTATATGGAGTACGGGGCAAACGAGTAGACGTATCGCCTGATAGTAAGAGACTGCCAACGCCCATGGACACATGTAACAGCAGAGGCTTCACAAGTACGTTATTGGCCTTTGGGAGATGGGGGAGGGGTATGGGCATCCGGTATCCACACCCACTCGGTGAAACACAGCGCAGACGCCATTTACACCGGTTTTCTATGAGGCCGTGATATCACTCCGGTCTAGCCGGCCCATGGAAGCCGAAGCGTGACTCTCCCATGGTAGATAAAAGTAAAATAGTACAGTTACGCCATAGTAGGTTTGTAGCTTGTTTTGCATGAATTGTGACTCGAGCATTTTTCTTTAAAGTATCGAGTCAAAGCTCACAACAGTCTTTTTAAAATTTGGAATTTATTTATGAATTAAAAAATAGTGAGTCTATTATTTTTTTGATGCACTGTGAAATATGAAATACCGTTGCGTTACCAAAGCAAAAACTTCATGAAAGTTATGCTTTAGAGAGTTTCTCATAAAGTTAATGGGATAAAACAAATGCTTCTGCAATAAACAATTCGCTTTGATCCGCGAAATATTTTAGCCGTACTGTTCTCTTTTACCCCATTTTTTGTGTTCTGACAGCATCAATGAAGCGTTTTGTAGTAAGCTATTAAAAGTCCCACTTCAGTCCATTTTAACAATATATTCCTTTACTAGAAATAAAGTTTCCCTTATGATTAATGAATGAGCTAGCGGCAAATTTTGCACGTATGTAAAAATGGAAAAGTCCACTCCATCTTAAAAGTGATTAAAGGAGAATAAATAGGTATATAATCCTTCCTTCTTTTAGTCCCGGATCCTCAGAGACTTGTCTTATCAGTTTCTATCGGAATTGTCGAAAAGAGTGGAGACTATACGTTACATACCTGGCGACGCAATTATCTCACGCAACTCTAGAAAATCTGCTTTTATTTACATCACTTACGGAGACATTGAGGTTCGTTAAAAGATTTACACATAAAAAAATATATTGACAGTACTTTAGGTAGAAAGTTTGGAATCCACGATGAAGACATTTCAAACTTTGTGTTTTTTTCTTTCTGGTTGTGAAAACTTGAAATGACCCCTTCTTGTCCGTCCATTCTCGACCAGCTTAAGATGCCATGTAATGATGTGGCCACTTACACTTACAGCGCAAAAACAAAGATATTTTACAATGCCATCTATCGTAGGCATACCGAACTACTTAGCAATAAACAAATTATCATATATCGCGATATGGAAATCTTGAACCTATTAGCATAATTTACAACTTTAAAATATAACCTGTTCGGCCCGTCATGCATGATCACCTCGCCTGGTCGGAAAGTGTTCCTTTTGTGTTGGAGGGATATAATAATAATAAATATAACAAAAATCGGTAAGTCTATATATAAATATAATAATAAATAAAATATTTTTTTTGATATGTCAACCCTTTTTCCACAGGGACATGACTATTGTAAAACAAAACCACTCCATGGAAAGGTACTGAAATTTTTATGAACTGGTATATAAGTTCTTAAAAATTTCGCATGCCGATATACTTTCTCAAAATTGAAATGAATCAAACGACACCTCAAACGCCAAAATCCAGCAGGCTAGTGCAAGAGCTGTAGAGCATGTCAAAATAAATAATCATATATACATAACCCTCCTTTTAATATTTCTTGATATAGATGCTAACTGCAGAAGATGACGTAACAGCAATACTTCGATTTACCCGCGGCACAGTCCTGAATCCTTGTGGCGGAGCAGTGGCTGCAGCGGCCTGTAAATCACATCTAACAGTGAGAGCTGCCACATTCTGCATCGCTCACGTCTTGAATGCAGCCGACCTTTGGCGAGTTGTGCTTAAGTACTCGGCTCACCAAAACCACGGGAAACCTATAAATTCTGCTTTTCAGGTTAGGTACCAAGTAACACATTCGTTGTTATCATCTACATCCATATTCGAAAGTAACTTTGTGTGTCTGTTACGCTTTTACTTCTAAACCGCTAAACTAATTTGGATAAATTATGTTATAGATTGGACTCTGGAGGACAGGACATAGGATACTTTTTGTGACGATAATTGCATGACATATAAGCGGGCGGAGTCGCGGGTGAAAGCTAGTTTAAAATTAAACAACGAGCCCCAATGTTGTTACTAAAATTGTTCATTTTAATCAGCAAGCGGTTATCAATAGCAATTTGATTTTGCCTCTGCAATCAATATTAACGCTGATGCTAATGCTTAAAGTGGTTGGGGTATATGAAAATATTGACAAGATCAAAATAGAAATTCGAATTCCTGTGGGGTTGGAATGAATTCTTGGACTCTAAATATCTATTTTCTAAAAATTTCTAATTTACATTTTGTTATTATTCCAGGAGCACATAAACAGAGTAAAACGCCATTATGCTATGAAGATGCCGCGGGAACAAGTGTAAGTTGTTTGTTGTAAGTGTATGTCTTTGTGTGGTGGTCACCATTCTCAATGAGAAGAAGAATAAAGCAGCATGGTGACCCAAACTGTGGCGGGTAAAACTCTCACTAGGAGAGCTTATTTATCGAACAAATAAATTATGTTCTTGCTTACTCTCTCAATACATATATAATTTTAGCAAATAAAATAGAAGCTGACCCGTACAATTTTATCTGCGCCGTTTCTCAAAAGCTTTTTCCCCCCGTTTTTGCACGTAATATTTTTTTTTGAGATTGTTACGTTCATCTAAAAGAACTCTTTAGTTTCATAATACTCCAGTAGATACTAATAGACTGTAAGTATAATAAGCAGATTTTTTCTAAAACAGGCATAAAAGTAGCATACTGCATTTCAACCGTAACTTGTTAGCGCTGAAGGAGATGAAGGACGCAAAGGGCAACTCACTCTTGGCCAACCCTGACGTGTTTCTGGAAATTGCTAACTGTTACATCATGAGGAATGTGAGTTCATAATATGGAATCTTAAAAAGTAAATTACCAGAATTATGAAGAACAAACGATATATTTGCTTGGACCGAAAATTGCTAAAAGTCCTATACCGAGGGCTAGTGAGTAGACACCCTACGACACCTGCGGTCCGAGAGTTTTAAATGCGCATCATTATCATCAGGTTATCCCAGTCTAGCGCTGGACATAGGACTCTCCAATTGCACTCCACTTGGTTCTATCCTCGGCTTCTCGCTTCCAGCTCCAGCCAGGCATCTTCCGTATGCCATCTTACGCTGCCGGCCTTAAAATGTCTTGAATTAGGCCCTGAACTCTTAGTTGATCCTCATAGTGCATGAGTAAATAGAGATACTAAGATCGGTATACTAAGATAAGTATCTTTGATAATGTCGTAGTCTCTCTTTTGATACTCTCACAACTTTTTTTGCATTTACATCGTATAAAATCGATCAAAGGCCCGACAAAAATACATGTAACTGTATAGTAATACAACTTCTCTCGTTTTCTCCTACCATCCAGAGATTGGAATCAACGCTGACGGACGAATCAGATGAGATATGCCTGAGGCAGACGTTCCCTTGCATCGTGAGGCCGTGGTCCTCATTGCTACTGGCTTGGCATTCAGCAGTCTCTGTTCTCATTGTCTGTATCTGCATTGTGAGTACAATTGTTTTTTTGCAAATGTCCTGGTAGATTTTGTAGGGGGAAATTGATTCCTTTAGTATTCTGAGGTAATGTGAACATTGTGTATGTGTGTGCCGTAGTTACTGCTTTGGCATTTCTTAAACTTTTGTTATGCATAAATATGTATGTGTTTGTAAATAAATAAGTATGTTTATCAGCTGTCTGGTTACTATAGCTCAGGATCTGCTATCAGACTGCGGCGTATTTAACTTTTAGATTTACATATGCCGCAGTCTGATAGCAGATCATGTAGGTATAATGATACCTTACGAACCATCGCTTTCGGCTAACGACGAACTACTTAATCTAGCTCCATAACGTGATGCTCTTAAACATCGTAGATATATCCCTACAACCTGGTGTACAAGAAAGAAGTGGACATATCGTTTACATTCTTTGAAATAATAAACACTATGATCTTCATTGTCGACCACATAGTGCGGCTCTCGACTGGGGCTCATGTTGAAGAAGGTGAGTAGGCATTTAACTAGGTTAAGTAATGAGTTCATGTATACAGACGTATGAAGAATACGAAGAATATACCGTGGGTACTGTATTTTACCGAGTGACTGAGGGTACGGCCAAGGCCGAGGCCTATACACCAACTTGTCTACCCATCCCCCTACCCATCCCCTAAAGGCCGGTAACGCACTTGTGACACTCCTGGTGTTGCGGGTGTCCATGGGCGGCGATAATCACTTACCATCAGGCAATACGACTGCTCGTTTGCCCCATATTCCATAAAAAAGGAGTGTCACCACCTCTATTCATCTCACTGGTGTCTTAAGAGCCAAATAATGGAGCAAAATATGCAAGACAAGAGCGCCACAAAGAAAAGGAAATCTTGACATAAACGCAATATCAACCCTTTGCTTTTAGGACGCCATATTATGTTATGTGGGCTATTGATAATAATGAAAACAAGGGTCCGAATTAATGTTTCAAAATATCAAACTCCTACAACAGTTAATTTGATCGGTATTTTTGAATTCATCACTATCCGCCATGAGTACTATTATTTGTAAAAATTGTGGACTTCCACAAATTTTCAGGATCAATTTGAAAAAAAAAGTTAGAACGAGCCAACGAATTATTACTTAACTTACCCGTTTTAGGTGTTCCAACAACATTTGCACAAACATCATCACAGCAAATGCGAAGTAAATGGTTTGTGTTGGACTTGGTGGGTACTCTACCCATCTTTGAAATAATTGGTGATGGACATTTCGGAGGAATCAACAAAATACTCCGATTACCGAAGGTATTAGCCTATTTTACAAAAGTTAGACCTGTCATAAATGCGAAAGCTGTTTAAAAATTCGATAATACTCATAATATACCACCTATACATGTTAATTTCACAATGGGAGAGCCACGTCCGGTATGAATGATAACACAGCCCCATAGAAGACAGGTGTGAAACAGCGCTTGCGCTGTGTTTCCCCAAGTGAGTAAGGATACCGTAGGACCATATCCCAACCCCTACCCCCATCCCCCTCCCCATCCGCTAAAGGCCAGCAACGCACTTTTGATGCCTCTGGTGTTGCGGATATCCATGGGCGGCGGTAATCACTCACCGTCAGGCGATAGGTATGCTCGTTTGCCCGCTATTCCATTAAAAAAAAGAAAATTCAATGGATAGCGCCATAATAGAGAAGAAGGTCGAAACCTCTTTTCTCAAACCTCTATCATATGTCTAGCAGTGGTCTGTTAAAGGATGAAACCGCCCTTCCCAGCACTTTTCTTCTTAGAATGTTTTAATGGTGGCGATAATAGAGAAGAGAACAAAAAGCATGAATCACTTAATCCCCTTCAACTATCATAATGATTTTCATTTATTTTCAACAACAACCCATAATGTCCTACTGCTGGGCTCGGGTCTCCTCTCAGTAGAGGGTTAAGGCCATACGTCCCCAAGCTGGCCAAGTGCGGTTTAGGGACTGGCAATACTACCTTGTGGCTATGTAATCTAGCCGTTGGATGTTTTTAAGCCTGCAACTAAACTTCACGACTGTTATCCTAAGATAACAACCGGCACCGACTGTTAACGGAGCCTCCGATTTACGGAGATGCTCATGGTATCTTGCCACTAGCGGTCACCTATCCAGGTACTGACCACGCCGTCGTTCCTTACCCTCGGTGATTGTTTCTAATCACCGACTGCAACTGGGCTATAAGCGCCTCCATTTATTTACTTGAGTAGAACACACAGATAGAAACAACCGTACTTGCCCGTTTTTATTCATTATATTACATTATAGGTGTTTCGTGTGCTAAATGTGATAGAAGAGAAGTGCGTGTATCACAGAAACTTGCTACGCTTCTGTTCTTATACTCTTCTGCTCCTGATAGCCTGCTACCTCATTGCTGCCATGCAACAGGCCTTCATGTGTTTCCAGTTAGTAATTATTCCACTAATCGCTGTCTGGAAATTTCTACACAATTTTTTTTATAAAATAGTATTTATTCCTATTGCATAAGAATTTCAAAGTAAAATTATTCAGAAGAGCAATAGAGGCGAGCCGAGCCTCTTGAA
This sequence comes from Hyphantria cunea, assembly GCA_003709505.1. Lineage (NCBI taxonomy): Eukaryota > Metazoa > Arthropoda > Insecta > Lepidoptera > Erebidae > Hyphantria > Hyphantria cunea. Next base: position 389,657 of record PKRV01000253.1, on the reverse strand, counting down.
CATTGGAAACTGAGACTCGCATCCAGTTTCCAAACGAGAAAGATCTTTATACTCAGCCATGTGCCAAAAAAGATCGGTTTCCGTTTATTGCAACTGTAATCATACTTATTAACTTCTACATTTGTTCGCGACTCCGACCGCGTGTATGTCGGTTATTGCGGCATAAAGTAGCCTTTGTCCTTCGAAACTCGATTGCCAACATGATTATTCATAAATCAAGACAATCTCTAAAAAATATCATTACAAATATCAAAACAATAGTAAGCTGTTATATAACAGCTTACTATTGTTTTTGAAACTCTAATTATTGTCTTGTTTACGAAAAATAACCCTCATGGACTTTTTTAGTAACTTTTTTACTGCCGGCCTTTTAAGAAGGAGTACGCTTTTACGCACTTGTGATGGCTTTCGAGTTGCAGGTGTCCATGGACGCCGATAATCGCTTACCATCCGGCGATACGTATCCTTGTTTGCTCTCTACTATATAATAAAAATGAAAGAATTCGAATCAGAGAATTTCTGAAATAAATTTTTGTGCAGATCCGGCTACTGCTTGGTGTCAAACTTCACGCATAGTCCTTATTGGGAGAAGAAAGAACTAGATGAGGAGACCGTCCCAGCTAGGATCACTTTTGGCTTGTACTGGGCAATATCAATGATTATGTTTACCAGTTAGTATTTAGATTTCTTATATTGAGACTTCAAAGTTGTTTGAGGAATGGAAGGAAAAAAGTTTTTGGACTTATAATTTTTTTTTCGAAATCCGAAAACTTTAAATTTTTGAGATTTTTTTTAATGTAATGGTTTTTTTACACAATCATTACACAAGAAACTTCTTTCTTCGTGTATATAAAAAAGTTCCTTGAGAATAACGTGGTCCTGTTCGGGAGCTTCTGCAGAATTTCTGGCAAGTAGCTGAATTGTTTTTTCTGTTTTTTATAAAGACAACTCCCGTATTAGTAATGTGAATTCTATGTCGCGGGGGACTGTACAAACATACATGAAACGGACATAAAGTACACCCAGACTTAGAACAACCATGTATGGATCACACAAAGTGTTGTCCCATGTAGGACCCACAACACTTGGCGCAGTAGGAAGCAGTGTGGCGACACTTAAACTACTAAGCCAACCGTGCAGTTAAGTCAGTAGCTTTTCGTCTTGAGTCAGGTGTCAGGAATAGCTGTTGTTTTCCTGATGGAGTTATATTATTCTCATGAGTTTTTATTTGTCTCCAGCTCACATTGAGACATGGGGTAAAGACGATATAAACAACGTTATATACACAATTATAATCATCGAGGTCTGCATTGTCCTGCGCACTTTTATGGAGGCTGTCTACTCCGCCACCATTATGGTCACTACGGCTTTGAAGTACGGCTTTATTCTGATAATAGTATATTTAAAGGATTTCAGTTCTCTTTTCCAGAAATCCTGGTGTGGTTAATTTCGGTCATGGCTGTATTTTAGTCCCAAATACTAGAAATTCTTAACACATAAACTTACGAATGATTAACAATGACTTGACTGCTTCTGTGGCGCACTGGTAGCGTATGCGACTGCTCTGATTAAGGTCTTGGGTTCGAATCCTGGATCGGACCAATTGTTTATAAGATTTGCAAATATTTGTTTCGGAGTTTGGGTGTTTTCTATTTACAAAAAAAAAATGTATTTATCTACTCTGGTGTTGCGGGTGTCTATGGACGGCGATAATTGCTTAATATCAGGCGATACGTCCGCTTCGTTTCCACCTATTCCACAAAAAAAAACTAGAAGTCTATAAATTTGTTGTAGAGAAGATTACGACGCACGCATAACCACTGTGAGGCACTTTCTCATTAGGAATGAAGTGGACCCGGAGCTATGCAAAAGGTTTATTACATATTTACAGCTTTGTTGGTATACGGATAAGGTGAGTTCTTTTTTATATAACGAGTATAATACGATACTTAATTAGTTACAGCTAAGACTATACTCGACTTTCGTATTTTTTATGTTATTAATTGGGATTTAGTATTAATTATTATTTCAATATTTAGCGTTCATCAATAGTGTAAGATCATTACGTAAAAATATTAAATAATAGGTATTTCGGGCCGTGGCGCACTTGCACAAGTCACAACAAGAAGTTTCATGCATGGGCCGGCTCGACCGGACTGATACCACGGCCTCACAGAAAGCTGGTGTGAAATAGCGCCTGCGCTGTGTTTCACCGAGTGAGTGAGGTAACCGGAGGCCCATAATCCAACCCTTCCCCTCAACCCCCTCCCCAACCCCCAAGTCCAGCAACGCACTTGTGATGCCTCTGGTGTTACGGGTGTCCATGGGCGGCGGTAATCGCTTACCATCGGGCGATACGTATGCTCGTTTGCCCCCTATTCCATAAAAAAAAAACAAGGCCGTAGCCTTGACAGCGCTCTTCTCGACTTATGCTTCCTTGCATTTGCAACAGAAAGCTAAAGTTGGACTCTCCATATTTAAAACCTTACATGGAATACATTTCATCAGTTCAGGTACAAGTCTAATTAAAGCACAAGAAAGCGATATTGTAAAATAAAACCACCTGCGCACATCATATTGCCCCGACTTGGCCAAATTAATGGGCAATTTAAATGAACAATTTAAAGATACAAGAAAAAATAGAAAATAAACCAAAAATGACAATTGTACCCGGTAACCGTGCGAAATTACAGTAGATTAACAAAAACCATTTGGTATACATTTTATTACTAAGAAGTACCCACTAATGATTTCTGCACAAAAAGAAATGATACCCCGTCAAAAACATAAATAGGAAATAAAAGCCAAGTTCAAAATATTATATATGCCTCAGTCAGTCCTGAAATTTGTTTATAACAACATAAATTTTATAGCTTAAAATATAATTTCTTCTTTAAACTTTTGATGATATACTGAAACTTAAAGTCTGGCTATAACAATATCAATGGCCAGACTAAGTATAGAGCACTGACTATCGGTTAGCAGCACAAAATTTTAATAAAAGCTTAGTTTACACATACGGATATGTATATATATGGCGGATTACTATCTTTTCTAGTTTTATTTTTGTTAATTAACTATTAATTTAGCTCTAAATATGAAAATAAATACGATTTTTATACTGTATAAACCCCATTTCATCAGGTAAATAATGTTATTGGTTAGGTTACTGTCATCAAACTTATTCCAGGCATACAAGATGACACACAAGCAAAACGCTTCTATATTCTATGACTTGCCTGGTCATGTGCATCAAGACATTGTTGGAAGGCATCGACTGAAGTATGTGCTCTCAATACGTCTCCTAAACGTAAGTCTTCAATATCTTCCTAGCAATAAACGTTTGGAAGGTAAGTCGAGGACGGATGGACCTGACGAAACTATGAGGGTTCGGAGACGTAAACTACGGAACCCTAAATAGGACTTGTCAATAGGAAGGAGAGGTTCGACCAGCTTATGAACAAGTTGTCGGGATTGCTTGTGGGTGAGCTCTCGCTCTTGATTGACTATACAAGTTTGATAGCTTTTATAGGCGTGAAAAAATATATCTTTTCACTAGTTGTTTAAAAATGCAGCAAAATATGATTTTTCTGGAACAATCTAATCTAGTTATAAAAAATACTATAATCCGATAAAAGTAATATAAAATTAATAAACAAACATTTCGAACATCTAACACACAACGCCATCTAGTCCCAAGGTAAGCAGAGCTTGTTTTATGGATATTAAACAACTGATGTAAATACTTATTATACTTTTTTAATTTAAATACATACTTATTATACATATACAACACCCAAACTCCGAAAGAAATATTTGCTCCGACCCGGGAATCGAATCCGAGACCTCAAGCGCAGCAGTCATATACGCTACCACTGCGCCACCGAGGCTAATATATAATATATATTTATTGTCACTTAATTTAATCAGAACTTGGGATGTTACCGATGCATTACAAACACCTCTACCTCCTTTCTCTGGTTACTATTTTTAACATCAGAAAAATAGACGCCCCGTTTGTAAATAGCGGTGTTTCCCGCCCATACCTCGGAGAGCACGTTATACCTTCGGTCCCGGTTGTCATCAACATCTATGGCAATCGTTATTGGGAAGTCAGTGCCCTCAAATATACTGACAACTGGTTCAACCTTCGAATTCAGTTCACCCTCAGGGTTGCGGAGGTCCGATGCCAGTCGCTCCGTGTAAAAACTAATATTAAGGTTAAACAGGTTGAACTAGTAACCAACCCCAAATCTAGGGAATAATAAAGGATAGGGAGATGATGATGACGATTGATAAATTTCTCAAGATTCTCAGATTAGACTAACAGCTTTGATTTAAGTATAATGTTAGTAAACGAATTGAGGGTCAGAAGGAAACTAACACTCGTCTCATACCTGTTCAGAGTACTCAGTACTCAGGGGTGGGATACAAAATACGGACATGCTAGGCCGAATCACAATAAGTATTTCAGACAGATACGTGTGGCGGCGCCGCTAGCCGCCGCTGCTAGCTGTCCCGAGCGGGCGCACCGACCTACTGAGCGAGGCGCCGTTCACGCGCGCGCTTCGCACACTTAATTTAATTGCGGATGAGGTAGACTTATTCTACTGCTCACTGAGTGAATTCACAATGACAGCATTAAAAATCATTTGTTATCGTAATAAGAAGATTGTAAAATAATTAAATAGATTGTATAACACTATCGCAATGGGCTTCGCTTGTTTTCAAGTGGAAATAAATAAATAAATAAATAAAATTTCTACATCGTTTAGTTTCTTAACTTCCACGTCTTTTCATCGATGTTGATGTTCTAGATCCTTAAAATTGAAGAATTAACAATGTTGGCATCGCACGCGCATCTGTTCTACACATCCCCTAATGAGATTTTGATGAACACCGGGGACCTTGTCAACGAGATATACGTCATTGTCAAAGGAATCTGTGAGGTCAGTCACATTGAGAGCCGATACATGAACAGACGATAGACTTGATAGTAAATGACTGCGTCTGTATCGTAAATAAAAACCGATAATTCCTTCATTAAACCACAAAACATCTCAATATTATAGTTTTTCAATACTATTGCGAATTGAAATAAAATAAATAATAAATTAATTTTTGAATTGATTATTATCGGTGTGACAAGGATGCTTGATCTTCGTGAAATTATATTAGTTTTTATATCTAATACGGAATTTCATTTCATCATCATCATCATCATCAGCCTATCGCAGTCCACTGCTGGACATAGGCCTCTCCAATTTCACGCCACTTAGTTCGATCTATGGCTTCTCAGGATTTCATTTTGATATAAAAAAAACTTGCCTAACACGATTCTGTGAGATTAAAGTACGTTAAGTCGATCGTTTATTTCGTAGTTAATATTATCGTTTCTATTTCGCTAAAACCAAACAATATGACGAAGGCAGTCATGTTCTTGTCTAAGGACAATAATAAAGAAGTTCTTTGAAAGAGACATTAAAACAGAGTGTATTATTTTAAATTCTTAATGAAAAATTGTAGTATTTATTTATTAAGCCCGAATTTAGAACGACAAACAAACAACGGACGACTTTTAATAGGTGATGATCTCTTCAGTAGTTCAAGAAAGCTAAGAGTTAAGTTAAGAGATCTCTAGTCTTTACTGTAGAATTGGATTTGCAAGCCAAATTGAATCAAGTGGCGAGAATCAACTACAAAGGCCATTGCTTTTCGGTGAGGCGATGTCATAAAAAAAATTTCATTTGACAGAACGATCATAACACAAAATACAACAGCCCTGGTATATACAAACAAATTAAAACCCTAATAAGTATCACTATAAAGTTGTATTTTCAGGTGATTAGTCCTGTGTCTTGTGATACAATATGCCACTTGACGACAAACAATCACTTTGGAGTTGCCATGTGCTTATTACGTAAGTATTCCTTTGATAAGATCTGACGTCAGCTATATGTTGATTTGCATTGACAACTATTACATTATACATTAAAACAACTTTATTATCGTTTTGAAACTGATCAGAACATTGTATCTAATATCAACCAACATCGATTTTGTTGTCTATCAGATAATTAAAAATTTAATTAACTTTAAAATATAAAGTTTTACTTTATTTCAGGCCTGCCAGCATACTACACAGTTCGTGCTGTCACTCACGTCCAAATATTCTGCATCTCCAAACGGCACTTGACGGCGGTATTTGACAACCCTCAGATTAAAGAGGCTGTTGAATACCTCAAGACAATACCGGTACTTACATCCAATTAGGCAGAAATTTAAAATTCAACTAAACTACCTTAATTGCGTCTCTCGTGCGCGGTTAAAAGAATACGAGCTGTAGAGATAAGATAGCAGTTATTTTTTTCAATAGGTTATTAACTGTCATTAGGATTAAGATTATCATTATTATTAACACGACCGATTGTATTACAACAAGGAGAGCAAACAAGTTGAATATGCATACAGGGACTAACGAGCGCATCCTGAGTTGTAGCTGTGTTGCTGTTCATATCCAACGGTAGTCTCTTTCTATCAGATCATCTTTTTCCTCAGCTGACCTAATATGGTCAGATCCTGTACAAGCTATTAGGTTCTTACATATCAAATTGGTGATTCGTCGCACTGGCCAATTTATCTGAAATATATCCTCTTTGGTTAAAAATTCCAATTTTTTAATTTATTTATTTGAATTTCGAAAACAGTAATTCATTTGTTTTTTCCACATTAGTATTTTCTTTGGCGTCGATTCATAACAACCCTAGGCCACACACTGCATAACAGACGGCCGCTAATCTAGAGGAGTTGAATGTCTTCGACATTCACCAAACTCCTAGGACCTTGCTCCAACAGATTACCATTTTTTCCCAAATTTGAATAACTTCTTATAAGGAAAACAATTTATCTCCGATATGGCTGTTCAAATCGCCTTCAGAGAGCTTCTTGATTCTTGCCCCCGTGGTTTTTTTAGTAAAGGGATCAGTGAACCACCTATGAGATGGCCAAAGTACATAGATAACAATGGTACATATTTTGATTAATTAAATATATGTTATAAAAAACAAACAACTTTATATTCCTCCCATACAAAACGCCATTTTCATATGTAAGAACCTAATTAGATTTTGGAGAGTTGAACTATTATTCTTCATGGTATTGATCAATATTGGAAAAGTACATATTAATTAATATTTTTGTAATTTATTAACACGTGTATCGGATTAAGAAAACGGACTGTCACCACCCCAAGTTATCCCAAGGGTGTCGTAAGAAGTGATTAAGGGTCGACAACTACAGAGGACTACAACACTCCGTAAAGGACAACTCGAAATAAATACAATACCAACTCGTCAGACTAACTAATTAAACATTTTCATGAAACTACTTCGATATTATTTCAAGACAAATCTTTTTTAGGAGTACACCCTAATGCAGCAACGACAGCCGTCCTTTCTGAAGTACGTCCCCCTGCCTCACACTCCGAATTTGCAACGTTTTAAATTACCCAGAAAACATGAACCAGATTACGAGTTCTTAAATCCTTTCAAGAATCTGGGCTTTTTCTCCATATTACGGTAGTTGAAATTTTTTCAGTAACTGCTTTTTTGTCAATTGATTTTAGTCTTTATTTTGAGAGTATTGGACACACCTGACTAATGGAGAATATACGTCATTATGTATGTAACAATGTGGATCTTAACAAGTAGCTTATTCTGTTTAGAGTTTATCACTTCGCTTATAGATCAGGTGGAACAGAGATCAGATCCGATTTGAAAGTAAATCCGAAAAAGAAGTTCATATGGTGTGACTTCAGCAAATATCTTATAATGCAGCAAAGATATTCTCGATTCCATTTTTATTATTTATTAAGGAACTTTTATTATATTTAAACAGGAGAAATTATGAAAAAATATGTGAAAGAACTAAATTTTTTAAATATAATTGATATTATAAAACCAATTAGTTATAATTAAAGTAATGAGTAAGTAAGTGTCCTGAACTTTTGTATTGCAGTAATAATGTAACTTTGCGCTATTTCTGTGATTTTCGGCAAGCTACAATTATATAAATGTATAATTTCGTATTAATAATATTTTTAATCTTGGCACGCGGCAAAGGGTAAAATTTAAGTACATACGTATTGCAACAATCTTTGAGGTCATACTTATATATTTTCTATATCCATAAATTTATCGCATGAAGATAATTTTTAAACTAAATTCAGTTCATAAAATTTTTAATCTCAAGGTAGCAGAGCCACGCTGATTTAGCACGAATGAGCCTGCTCCACCTGGGCCTCTTACAGTAGACCAACATAAAATAATAGTATTTACGCTGTATGTTTCGTTGGTGAATCCGAGACCAATGGCCTTATAATTTAAAGGCATCTCAGTAGACCATCATAGTGTGGATTACCATGCTACATTGTCACATTGACTACATTCGCAATAAGTATGACCACTATTCTTGGATTCTGCTAATGCTTACCATCAGGCAAAGTCACTTTGGCAGTCCCATATACAAAAAAAAATCTCGTAGTTTTTCACATCATTTTACCTTTCAGATATATATTCCCTCGGTTCACAATTCGTCCAGATGGCAATTATTTGATGCGCTACGAATGGTTCCGAGTCTCCTGTGCCCTGGTGTCAGCTATTGTCTTCCCGAACTACACCTATTTAGTGCTACAGTGGTCTTGGCTTTACTACTTTACTTTATTGTTGGATCTAACGGCTGTGTTTGATATGTAAGATTATCCTTGTATTAATTAATATCTATCTTTATCTATCAAATAAATAAATGAAACATCTTTTTGTAATTTCATATAAACATCTATTCACTGAATGTTTATGAAAGTGTATACGGTACTCACATCAATATTTTTATCTGTCTGTTTCTTTCGGCTAATAACTGAATACAAACTTGTGACGTCACTGTTTTAGACTAATCAATTAAGCAATATATTTCGTAATGAAACCTGTAGTAATGTTATTTTCCAAGATGTTTCGTAACATACGTTTTAATGAAGGAGACATCGGTACTTATTTACGATACAGTCATCTACCCATTGACATTATTTAAATAACATTATGTCATGCTTTAAATAGTCATATTTTTAAAAGTATCTCAATATCAAATGAAGTATTTGATATATTTATAACCATATTCTGTCCACTCGTGCCGAACGTGAGCCCCCACGTTTAGGCACGAATGGACAGAATATGGTCGGCTGGACCGGAGTGACACCTCAGCCTCACAGAAAACCCGTGTGAAACAGCACTTGCGTTGTGTTTACCGAGTGAGTGAGTATACCGGAGAACCATACCCCGACCCCTCCCCGTATCTCCCTCCCGATAGGTCAGTTCGTGTACGCATTATTCCAAAAAAAAATTTTTTTTTAAATCTGAATAGTTTCCAGCGCATGCTAGTGGGATATTACAACGAAGATGGAATCTTAATATATCATCCTGCGAGCACAGCTGCTTATTACATGAAAGGACCTTTCATCACTGATCTCTTTGGATGTCTACCGCTGGAAAAGCTGGAAACAGAAACCGTTCATTTCGATGGTAAAATAAATTAATTTTCTCCAAATCTCTGAATAACAATCACGGGATTTATTAATTACCTGTTTAATATAGTTTTCCTAGGTCGCTACAGATCATAAATAATTTTGTTTGTGTTTTTTTACTACACTAAGTGAGTAAACACTTGAAGCGACAAACAAAGCCGGCTTTATACGTCCGAGCGCAACGAGGCAGGCGCCTATGCCGGCTGCTGGGGCTGTGTCACTGCTCGATGAAGCGAGAGCGCCCGTGTATGGGCTTGTGTGTAGACTTGTGTGTATGCTTGCTTATGGAGTAGGTCTATGTCTAACAATTGACTACGGTAGCCTGATGATGAAATGCAAATTAATAGATTAATGCCTCAACCTTACATCCTTCTTCTTCTTACGTTTTCAATAAATTTATATGAGACAAAACATGGAATTAGTTCTACTAAATAGGAACAAAATTTTTCAGATCCCCTTCAAATAACAGATTTAGAACTCTTTTTACCCGACTGCAAATGAAGAAGGATTATGTTTTTCAAGTATATATGTATAATTCTTTGGCACGCCCTAGAGCCTAAACAGCTTATCGTATTTTTATGTGAGTGGTGTCAATAGATTCTTCTTAGTCGTGAAAGTGACACAGGGTACATCGAAATTAAAATAAAAAACAAAAGAAAAGTAAATATTTTTTTAAAACTTTTCAATTCTTCAATGCATTAAAGATGGCAAATATTAACGCAGTATGAGATTTTTTTAAAATAATTCGTTACTTGTATAAAAGTTAGTTTAAAATGCCACAAGGCCTGATTTGACTGCCTTTATGGCGCTGTGGTACCACTGCGGTCTAGGGTTCGATTCCCGGGTCGCACCAAATGTTTGAATGACCTGCAAATATATGTTTCGGAGTTTGGATTTTTTCTATGCATATGTTTCATATATTTACGTATTTACAGAAATAAAGTAAACATATTTATATCAGTTATCTAAAACCCATAACACAAGCTCTGCTCAGCTTAGGACTAGATGACGTTGTGTGTAAGATGTCCGGAATATATTTATATATTTAATTTTATCTTTGACTTCAGCAAACATGTACCAAGTGACTCCAGTGAGACAATTCCTTATGATGAACCGTCTCGTGCAGCTGTACCGCTTCCCGAGTATCATGCAGACGTTACAGAACTACATTGAGAGGCGAGACATCCTCATGGTGTAAGTAATGTTAACGACTTTAAAGGATTTTCTTCAAGGTTTAATTATTTGCAGCGGGCAAAAGCTAGCTAATACTAGCTCCACACGCTTGTGGAGCTAGTATTAGCTAGCTTAGTCGGATATCACGGTTGACAGTAGTTTTTACCCTTCCTCAAGAATCAAGGTATCCCCATACCAAGTGTCATTGAAATCGAACGAGCACCGAAGTCATGAAAGCATTACATACAGACAGACAGAGTTACTTTTGACTTTATATGATATAGTGGGTGTAGCTAGTAGTATGATTACTGTATGGTTCCTTGTTGCCTACATCAGCAAACATATATATTACTCATAGACCAATGAATATCGTTCTTTTCAGAATCAACGCTGTGCCTCTTTTCATATCAATGTTTAATATTTTGACCTGCCTAATGATATTCAACTCAGTGAAGATATTTTTCTATAAAGATGACCATGAGATAACTGGGTGGTTATTAGAGCCATTTAAAGATGCTGGAGGATCTTGGTTAGAACATTTCAGCTCAACATGTAAGATTAAATAATAATAATAATATTTACATCTTACACACAACGCTATCTAGTCCCAAACTAAGCAGAGCTTGTGGTATGGGTAATAGACAACTGATATAAATACATATACCCTTTTTTGTGTAAATACATACATATTATACATAGAAAATACCGAAACAAATATTTGCAGATCATACAAACATCTGGTCCGACTCGGGAATCGAACCCGAGATGTCAAGCACAACAGTCACATACATTACTACTAAGCTACCGAGGCAGTCAGATTAAATATCTGTTTATCATGTGGCAAAGAATATAAATATGTAGTTCCATAACTTTGTTTCTTAGTAATGAAGCTCAAGGCTATCTTTGAAATGTACTATATAAATGAAATACATGTTCCTTTTTCCGACATTTCCCTCAAAGTAGGTTGGGATCGACTTTAAATCTACTACGATATGGCTGAACTTCGATTTTTTAAGTGAAACGGCTGCCAACGGATGTACATCTCAAGTGTTATGTTAGGTGGTACCGAAATTCTGTAGAAAGAGTATTATTAAACTTTTTAGGACGTCAACTACCCATAAAGATTGCCAAAGATCTTTGTACGGCAATCGGGAACTACGGCTTAACGTGTTTTCCGACGCGTGGAGGTATCATAATGAGTTGAAAGTGGTCACCTATCCATGGACTGACCTGCTTACGATTCTTTGCGATATCAAGGTGCTTTGTAATGTGCTAGTTTTACTTGGTAGCCACGAGTCCCTCCTAAAACATAAGTTAACAGCCGAATAACTACAAACGTAAGAACTGAAATAAAGTTCCTAGTATAAGTATGTATATATGTGTGTATTCTTCTGTTGAAATGAACAACTTATTTTTAACTTTGCGTTAAATAAAAGAAGAAAAGTCAACGCTTTTGACTTGTGACTTTGGATTAAGAGTAATTTATTATTAGGTTAATGCTCTTCAACGAGAGTATATAAATTTGTCCACACGATCCGTAAGCATGATCATTGCTATTGGGATAAATAAGAACTGGTGGGTTTTTAGCATCATGCGGGCAAGTTTTACAACTAGAATAATGACGCTTTTGTTCAACAGTTCGCTTTAACTTGATATCTTCTCCTTTTAACTTGTACTTGGCTACACACTTCTGGGTCGTATACGAGACGACCACCACTGGCTACGGAAAGTTCAAGCCGAGCAATCAAGCCTTAATGCAAATTCTATTTCTTGGAATGACAATGAGTAAGATATTTGATATTTCTAATAGCACAAACCCCTACCGAACGAATTCTCCTTAGACGAGCAATCGTAGCCACATTTTTTTTAATGTGCCTGCTTAATGAATTTTTCCCGAATCGCGTAACACGTTGCGCTCCAAAATGCGTAGGCGTTATAATTTTTTGTCCACTTGTTTTACACTATCGAATCAAACTTCGCAGATTAACACAAATTGTTAGTTTATATATTATTTAATTAAACAACCGCCAAGTATTTTCGGTTTCAATTGAGGCTCCCTTATATCCGCTAAGACACTATCTTATCATTAAATTGTGCGCCACTCTTTTAATTTTTAGCTTCTATAAGATCGATTTATTTAAATTACAGTTAATTTGATCTTGAGTGGGGGTAATAGATTTTCCCATTTACATTTGCATTATCCATTTTTTTGCATTGTCAGCGTATAGTAAGTTCTTCCCGTTCTTGATAACTTCTTTTAAAAGAGGTTTTGGTTACCGTGGGAGAGCCACGCTTCGGCATGAATGGGCCGGCTCGACCGGAGTGATACCACGGCCTCACAGAAAACCGGTGTGAAACAGCGCTTACGCTGTGTTTCATCGAGTGAGTGAGGATACCGGAGGCCCATACCCCAATCCAGCGCCCCCTATCCCCCTCACCATCCCCCTTCCCCCCAGGCCGCCATAGTGTGGGTCACCATGCTGCATTGTTCTTTTTCGCATTGAGGATGGTGACCACCACTCTTGAATTCTGCTCATGCTTTCCATCAGGCAGGGCAGAGTCATTTTGGCAGCTTAAATATAAAAAAAAAATAACACTACGCTGGGCAGCCCTGTTTATTTCAAATTTTCCTTCTTATCGTTCTATTATCTTGCGTAATAAGTAATATAAAATATTGTTCTATACGTCGATTATTCAGGTGGTGTTATCATCACATACTTCTCCGTGCGCATCATCAGCATAAGGTCTAACGTAAACAAAGCACACGCTGGCTTCCAACAGCACATGAGGGACATCATCGCCTACATGAAGAAAGAGAATATAGACCCAGATTTACAAAAGTAAGTTCATTTTTATGGTATGGGTATGGCTCAACTTTAAAAGGAGGGGCGTTGGCAATTAGCCTTGATATTGTTAACGCTTTCGGCACCCTCCCCTGGCGGACAATCAGGGCGGCCCTTGAATATCACGAGGTGCCTCTCTACCTGCGTGCCGTCATAGAGGCCTATCTGCGGGATAGGACTGTGAAGCTTGTCTATCTGAACAGGGTCGAAAATCGAAGGGACGTGTGTTGTGGGGTTCCTCAGGGTTCCGTATTGGGACCATTGTTATGGAACCTCGCTTATGACGCTGTCCTTCGCATTAGTCTGTCCATGGACACCTGCTACTCAACATTTATAAGTGTGCTATGTGCGTATGTGTATACACAAATGGCTTATTTATGCCGAAACGAGGCTCTTTAACATACTAAGTGATCAGGGGCGTCTTTATCACGCGTATTTATAGGGGTGCACACATGAGCGCAGTGGTGTTATTATTGAATCTGCACTTTTACTAAAGGGTGCTACGCTCACTAAAGGCTATTAATGAAAAGCAAACTTTCAATAAGTTACCAAGTTGAATTTGATCATCGTATATGTGAACATAGAGTACTGCAGTCAGTGACAGCCACAGACGTCAAAAAAAAATTACAGTTGATACTATAAATCTTTTGGAAAGAATATATATATTACAGAACACATATATTATCAACAGAGAATTACGATTGTATTACGAGTACAACTGGGAGAAGATGGGCGGTATAGACTACCGCGGTGTGCTTAAACTCTGTGAACAGCTGACCCTCCGTTCTGATGCTATCCTACACATATACGGACCTACTTTTGCTAAGGTAACGTCTTTCACTCTCTTAGTCTGGTTAACTCATGTTTTCATTTTCATAGAACTCTCTGGTCAAATGAATGCGCTCTTTTGAAATAGTTTCTGAAGAGATTTGCAATGCTGTAGCGAAAAGCTTCTAAGATTTAAGATGGCTCATGGTTATATTAACATTAGAAGTTTGGTTATAGGACGACTGGGCATAAATCTCTCTATGGAATCTGGAAGACTCAGACAATTTCCGTTCACAGTTAACAGTAACGATTGCTTTTTTCACTGCCTGGATTTAATAATAACACATAAAGGTCAACCGCCTTTATCAGTGCACAGCAGGAGATAGGACTAAAAAGGAGATTTTGGTCTTTTGTACCACGCTGACCAGAAGGTTTAGGTATTAAGTTCATCTCGAGTTTTCCTACTATTTGCAGTGCCGTTGCCCTTCGTTATTTTATTCCATACAACCTGTAACCACACTGTCACGAACGTCCTAAACAGATGCTACTAATATTGTTTTTAAAATGTTTCTTTTTCATCTTGTCTCAGTGTCCTCTTTTCGCCCAATGTGACATTTCTCTCCTCCGAATGATCGGGCGATCAGTCCGCAGCGTATATTTCCTTCGGGACATGAAGATTATAGAGTACGATGATGTAGTGAATTGTGTATACTTCGTTGACTATGGAGGAGTCGAGTCGAGGGTGCAAATCGGGACCATGTGCCAAGCTGTGCGATTGCCAAGAGGCAGGTTGGTTGGTATTTGTACGAAATCAGAAAATCACGGTATTGATGACGCTGTGGCATCATAAGCCACTAATTAGCTTTTTTTAAATTTTATTCGCAAAACAAATGTAAACGAGAAACATAGTTGTTTAAATATTAAGAGAATACGGTACAGTGTTCTGTAGAAAGTGAAATATAATGTTATATATATCTATCGCACGTCTATATACTTTCCAACATTAATCTCGTCAATATACTTCAAGAAAGAGTTAATAGCTTACATGTTCTTTACGCAGAGGATTCCCCACTGATTTTCAGTCTATCTATTAAATAGTTTTCTACGCTTCATTCTCCAGAGCGTAATGACAATGCGAAAAGATTTATTTTAAGATTTAAGGGGTAAATGAGAAGACGGATCATCTGATAAAAAGCGACTGCCTCCACCAACGAACACATGGAACCCAAGAATAAAAGCACGAAGAAGTGCTTTCCCGCCTTTAGATTACCAAATATGCAAGGAGAAAAGAAGGACATAGATCTCAGTACCCATACTCTTTCATTAGTTAATACGAAAGTCTCAGCCATTTCAACAAAAAAACACAGGCGAGAAACAAAGCTCTATTATTACTTTTAACTGTTTTATGTAGCATAACACAACGACTAATAAATATATGACGAGTGATGAATTTTTATTACATTAAAATTATACTTTTTGATGCAGCTTGTTCGGCAACTTAGAAGCGATGCCAGCGCAACGGGTACCTATGAACATTGTAGCAACGAGTCGACTCCACCTTCTGAAGATTAACTCGCAAGCTTTCTATCAAATCATCAACGAGTTTCCCACCACAAAGGCACTTTTAGAATTAGCCAGAATGACTGATAATCAGGTGCCTTTTTTTTCTTATTTAACATTGACATGATCAGGTCCGACATAATACAGCATAAGAGGAAACATCATCATCGAAGGAGCATCAAATAAGATAGATCCTCCATAAGTAATTGACGAATAGGGCTAGGAAGTACTGTCAAGCTTCATGAGAACGGAGATAAAAATGGGGATACATAAATTGCTCTATTGTATTGCCATACTTGCTATATTGTTATCTAAGTTCTAGTTCTTAAGTTTAATGGTGTAGTTACTTTTAAAAGTTGATCTTTAAGAGTAATTACTTTATTAGAAATCTGATCCGTTTAATTCGTAAAAATACAAACGTGATTTCAGTTTAACAGTCAAGAAATCATTACAATTTGACACAATACAGTTTTTTACAACATTTAAATCTTTAAATAAACCAAGTTTCTTGAGACATATTGAGGAAATCGTAATATTTTATGATCTGGCTGAAAAACCGAGTAAATTTAAATTGTACATAACCCAGTAAATGTACAATTAAAAAACAAACGTAAATCATTTTGGGTAGTGCCCTCTACGTTGTACATAAATTCATTTTTATACAATCCGTAACTGACAGACAAGATAAACGTTCTATTCGTATGAGTTATTGAACTTTCATTATTTAGATGATGTGGTAATTTTTGCACAACTTCAACATGTACGCGAGGCTTCAGTACTAAAAGTGTAATGTAGAAGGTCCTCCTTCACTTCGGAACATTATAGGAGTTAGAGTTAGTCAGGAATATATACAAATGTTAGGATATAATTTAGACTGCGTCATGCAATAACCAAAGTCGGGACGTTAAATGGTAGATAAATTTATAGCAAAATTACATAAAGCAAAACATATTTCTATATCACACAAGAGTCTCAACGGTACTAGGAGAGAACCCCATTAGTATTATTGGTCACCCGTGCTGCAGTGGACAACTTGTGCATTCATACTAATATTATAAATTCAAAAGTAACTCTGTCTATCTTTATGTTACACTTTAACGGCTACACCGCCGTACCGTTTTTAATGTAATTTAGGAGTAAATATATTTTAAGCCTACTATACCGCTCTGACGCGCGACAAACCCTTTACCAACCCTTCTAGGGTTGGTAAAGGGTTTGTTTCAAATTTTCCCTTCTCTTTACATTGATGTTGGTATGCGTAATTTGCCAGCTCTTAAGATAGATACCCAAGATAGGGATGGCGACTCTCCATATTTTTAATACGTCACCTCACGGAAACACAATTTAACAGTTATTGTTAATTAAGACTCGCATACAAAAACAATTATCTGCCATTACGAACCGTGGGAGAGCCACGCTTCGGCATGAATGGGCCGGCTCGACCGGAGTGATAGCACGGCCTCACAGAAAACCGGCGTGAAACAGCGCTTGCGCTGTGTTTCACCGAGTGGGTGAGGATACCGGAGGCCAATACCCCGACCCCTCTTCCCATTCCCATCCCCCAAAGGCCGGCAACGCACTTGTGACACCTCTGGTGTTGCAGATATCCATGGGCAGCGGTTATCGCTTACCATCAGGCAATACATCTGCTCGTTTGCCCAGGATTCCATAAAAAAACACACAAAAATTAAAACATTCGCAATTTTACACACACGCAAACTCATTGAGTCATAACAGTGTTATACGTAGGTCCATTTGGACTTATACTTTAACAGAGGGGAAAGTATGCGTATGGCTAGTACTTACAATGTTGCTCTGTGTTCATTACAGCATTATATTCTGGGGAATTTAGAAGATTTCAAGGTGAAGCTGGATCGTGGCCTTAGCTCTACAGCTCCTCCTCCTACGACCACCAGGAGAGACATTATCAAGTGTCTTTATTTCCAAGAGGGGCTCGTATTGTTGTATCTCATCTTAGTCAGCCTGATCTGTATATTCATGGACCTTTATAATGCTGGATACCAGGTAATCTTTAACCCAACGCAACAGGTAAACTATTAGAGTAAAATTATTGAAACTTGTGAAAGTATGGCATTATCATTAAAACTCGAACAACTATCTATTTGAAATCCTTCATCTTAATTTAATCCTTAACATCTTTACAGGACAACAGAGCCTGGCTAATTTTGACTTTGTACATATTGGACATGTGTTTCTTTCTAAAAATCTTGATGCAGTTTGCATTGCCACTGCTAGTCACTAAGAGAAGCTTCAAAGCCTTGCTTCTACCATTGCGAAGAATGTAAGTTATAAGGCGAATTACAATTATTTACCATTAGAAAGTTGCCCTCCCTTTACACTAAGAATATTATAGCCACATCTCATTGATTTCAAAAACATAAAAATAAGAGAGCCACGCTTCGTTCGGCATGTATGGGCCGTGTCGACAGGAGTGATACGGCTTCACAGAAAACCGGTGTGAAATAGCGCCTGCGCTCTGTTTCACCGTGTGAGTGAGGATACCGGAGGCCCATACCCCAACCCCTGTCCCATTTCCCGTCCCCAAAGAGCGGCAACGTACTTGTGACGCCTGTGGTGGGTGTCCATGGGCGGCGGTAATCGTTTACCACCAGGCGATACGTCTGCACGTTTGTCCCCTATTCCATAAAAAAGGGAGGTTTCAATTATTCGATTTAAAAAAAACATCTAATACATCTTACAGAGTGCAAAATTTTAGCTAATTTGAACATAAATAATTGTTGATTGCCTCGATGTTGTGCTGTCTTGGTTTCAATTCTCGTGTCGTACAAAGTGTTGACCATGATCTGTATCTATTTGTTTCGAGGTGCATGTTCTATATTTAGATAGATAGAAAACTCTTTATTTGCACACTATAATATTACAGTTAGAAGAGAGTACATAAAATGGGAGACGGAGTGTACAAAGGGCGGCCTTATTGCCAAAAGCAATCTCTTCCAGGGAACCTTTAATATATGTATTCACAATATTACTATTATTGATAGCCTCATCGGCGCAATTTTAATAAAGGACTGCTTTGCACGAGGTCTCGGGTTCGATACCCGGGTCGACCAAATGTTTGAATGATCTGCAAATATTTGTTTCGGTGTTTGAGTGTCTTCTATGTATAATATATATGCATGGATTTACAATAAAAAAGTATATATGAATTTATATCAGTTGTACCCATAGTTAGTACCCACAACACAAGCTCTGCTTAGTTTGAGGCTAGTTGGCGTTGTAATGTGTGTTACACATGAAAATATTTACTGTTGTCTAAAATCGTAGGTACTTCAAACGCGAGTTCAAGTACGACATGATGTCTTGCGTGCCAATAGAGCTCTTCGCATTCATCGCCGAGGAAAACCGGTGGCTTTGGTTCTCTTGGCTGAGAATCAACAGGATGTTTAGAATAGTTAGTTTCATTTTTTATATTTATGTTAATTTCGGTGCACGAACGATTTGCTTACTTTTTTATCTGTAAATTAATTCTCGTAACAATTTTACTTAAATAATATGGTTGCGAGATTATTTCAAGATCATATTGGTGACGAAATACAGCAGACGATAGTTTTTGTCACAGAATTGTTTTCTATCATAACCGGTTAGCGAGAAAATGTTTAGAAAACTTATAACTCGACTACGTAAATATTTTTGATAAAATTTACATATATTATTACAAATCTATTGACATTCACACACATCTATTCATTCTATAAATCGATTCAGTAGGTAAAGCGCTACGAAAATACAGACAAAACTATTGACCTTTCCTTTGGCGTAGAAACAGCAATACGACGGGAACTGAAGAGGATTTTTTCACGCAGAATAACCACTCCATTTTCAAACACACATCTTCAGCCCCAGAAATGTTTGCGGTAGTGATAGATCATCCCTATAAATTTAAATACTGTACCGTCATATCACCGCCAGCGTTCCCAGTTTTCTAGGAACAATACTTTGCCAGGTCATCATCATCTAGTCGTCTCCTACGACACCCATAGAATAAATAGGCGTGGTGATACTTGGTATTCCAAATCCGTCACCATGACGATATGACTTTTCCAGGTGACAGTAAACAACTGCTTGAAACGCCGGAGCGAACGTATTAAAGTAAACATTATCATGAGTACCATGGTAACGGTGACTATATGGTTCAGCCTATTCGTCCACGCTACCACCTGCATCTGGTACTTCATCGGAAGGCTGGAGGAACAGAAAGAGCCCAAATCTTCATGGATTTATACCGGTAACACATTTCTATTCCTGAGTTAGGACTGACTTTAAAAAATCAGTAGAAGAAAACTACAGAAAATCATTTAGTTTTCTCCCAATGATTGGATTTGAAAGTAAGTTCTAGGTAAGTTCTCTTTCAGGGGATGTCACTGGTTGTGCCCCTGATTCCTGGCTGTAGCAGGTACATGAGACGTTGTGCGGTTTCAGTCGGCTCGAGTCTGGCATTGGCACTAATCGGTGATATCAGGGGATTTCCACACATAAAACAAGAGGGAATATCACAGGTCGTCTGTTTTTAGGTGATTACCATCGCCCAAAGAACTACAAGTCAGATAATGTCCAGTACCTTGATGTCCACACCCCACCCAACTTAGATTTATAACGAGGCAGGTGGGCTCCAATTATTATTACTTGATTAAAGTAACAAAAGAAATGCTTAAAACCACATTAACATAAACTGGTTATCTGTGAGACCACGGTGTCACACCAGTCGAGTAGGCTTAAATATACTGAAGCATTGTTCTCCTTTGACAATTGCCTGTACAGGATCTCCACAAATAAATAAAATTGAAGTATCTGTTTGTAATTTCAAATTAACAATTTTTCACTGTAGTAGCTATCCCCATTTTGACGGGAATTTCAGTGGCAGATAGCTGGTGATACAAGAAGTAACTAGGGTTTTAAACTAGTTACATCCCGTGGCGTTACCCGTGGTTGAAGCTGTGAAGATACAACAACAATCGCGGGTAACAAACGGCTCGGCCGGTTTAAAAATAAAGGTTTTCATATTTCCGTACATCACATATTTTGGTGCTGTTTCATATCAAAAGAGATCTTTACAGATGAAGGCCTCAGTTGGTGCAGAAACGAGTATGTTTGTGCCCTCTACTTCGTGATCACCACGTTCACGCAAAACGGAGTGGGTGACATTATGCCTAAGAAGCAGTCTGAAGTGAGATCATGTTACTTTGGTTTAGGATTTTACAACACTTTAGAACACTTAACAAAATTAAATTATGAGTTTTTGAAATGTTTTTATAGACGACGATAGTTTACTATCATATGAAACATAAGGCAATATGTCCTTAAATTGTACACTTCAGTCCTTTAAATATAGTCTGGGATGTGGCAGAAATGCTTGAGATGTTCATGCCAGGCTACGAAAATATTGGTATAAAAATAAAGTAAACACGACACACTAACAGTACTCTATGTAAGCTTAGGTCAATGCGACTAATTTTAAAAACTGTTTTATGATGTTTGGAAGTATCTCCTGTTGTCAAAAACAATCATATTTCTACAAAAAAATAAAGTTTTAGTAAAAAAGAAATGCTATTTAGATTTTAAGTTTAAAATTCACGCCATATGCTTGTTTGTCACCATTTATCAACCAGTGTCAATCAAAGCTCTTAAAAACAGTAATAAACGTCGATTATATCCAAACAAAATGTCGTTTACAGACACGCGACGTAACTCTGATTGGTGTTCAACTTAACATGGCGGATTGCTATATTTTGTAGTTTTATTTTTGATAATTAACTATTAACCTCGCTCTAAATATGAAAATAGATACGATTCTTATACTCTATGAACCCCATTTCATCAGATAAATACATTATTTTAGTGGTCCTTGGTTATTGTCGTCATGCCAAAATATTTTTAACTAAAATTATTAAAATTATTAGATAAACTTAAGTCGTAAATCTTTATTAATTCGGAATCATTGAATAAAATTATATCCTTCATGTGTTATCCATCAAAATCTAGACCAGAAATTAGCACCGGAGCTTACACTATGGACTCTAGAGCACAGACGAACATAAAGTATGCACAGTTTTGATTTACATCAAATTCAAACTTTAGGAAATTGAAAAATAAATTAAAACATCATCAATGTATTGCAGGTAATATTTGTGACGATTCTGATGGTAATATCTACACTTGTGTTTATGATGTACGTCGGAGAGTTCTCCAAGCTGATCCAGTTTCAGTCCTTTAGATCCTTCAGCTTCTACAGCCAATATCTGGAGCTGCAGGTAATAGCGTCACACACACATATTAATATATGTGTGTGTGTGACGCTGTGACGTACAAAAGTAGAAATTGATTTTATTTAAAGCCTTGTAATTGTTGGTTGATAACGATACAAATAAGTAATATTGAAGTGTCTTTTTGAAATTTCAAATTTACAGCTTTTCATTTAATGCGTATAAAACGTACAACAAAAGTTAGTTTTTAAAATGTTTTTATGAAGGTACAAAAACAAACGCGTGTAACATCGCGGGGCTCAGTTAAAATAGAGAGTCGTAGGGCAGGTTCAGAGTTCAGACGACTGTTTGTGAAGTTATCAATAATATAACTGTCACAAGTAACGAATTATTAAAAAAAACCAACTGCGTCAATATCTGCCATTTTAATTAGATTCATTGAAGAACTGAAAAAATGGAACTGGCAAGAAAAGTTTTTCTTTTATTGTTTTTTTTTTTATGTATGTAGTGTCACACTCACAAATAAGACGAATCTATTGACACCACTCGCACAAAAATACGACAAGCCGTTTTGGCTGTAAGGCGTGCCAAAGAAATATACATACATACATAACACTTCTTCTTTCGTAGTCGGATATAAATGGGACCACTAAGCGATTTCCAATTAGTATAAATCATAATACCAGTTGTGAATATAAAAATACAGAAGATTGACAAAAATATCCGATTCTATGCATTTGGCGGGCATATTTGGCAGCGCATGCAGCGACCGATGTAGTGACGTGGGTGAAAAAATGTTTACTATTGATGTTTCGACCGCAACACGTTTTTATTTGCTTGTTGAAAATATACATTGCGTAGTAGTTATGAAACAAATTGTCATATGACCACACACGGCGAACGTAGACATCACAACTTTGACTTCTCAAATGACAAAAATGTCAGTAGACAATATCGTTTTACTTTCTTTTTTTTCAAATTCTATTTTTAAAAAAAACTGCCAAGTGCGGTTCGGACTCGTGCATCGAGGGTTCCCTACAAACTTAGGTATTATATGATGTTACTAAAAATTTATGCTTCTCGAATTTTTGTTATAAGACATTTCTTCGTACCAAATTTCAAGGTTCTGAGTTCACGGGAAGTACCCTGTAGGTTTTGATTCCCTAGCTCGTGTCGAAAATTTGCAGCATAAACGGCTGTATCTATTGATTTCGTTGCTTTAGAAGTTTGATTTTTTCACAACTCCAAGGGACAGTTATAGACTTGAGTATTTGATATGAATTTTAGTTTGATACCTCTACGCGTTCCTGAGAAAAAGGGTCTTGACAGACAGACGGACAACACAGTGATCCTATAAGGGTTCCGATTTTTTCCTTTTGAGGTTTGGAACCCTAAAAAGCACCACTAACAGTACAAAGATCGTTTGTAACTTTATCAAGAATGACATCTATTTCCAATATACCATGTTAAGTAACAGACCTGATTGATCCTAGTTGCTTCATGCAATGACAGTCCCATTGAGACTAGGTTAAAAAAAACTTATTACTCTCTTCTGCTTTTATTGTTTTCCTAATATTAGACCAGCCATCCATTACTAACACATTGGACCTAGTTGCTATCTAATAAACAAATATTATTTTTTATTTATTCATTGAAAAGGCATATTGACGCTTACAGTGAGATTTGTCGACACCAGGTGAAAGGGATTGATAGGAATTACCACTGATAACGAGACATAGAACGGAATAGCTTACTTATTGTGATAACACAGATTGCCAAGTAACAGAAAAAAAAATTGAGAATATTAAATCGCGTTTTTTTTTTCAAGACAAATGAACAGACAACGGCCACCAACAGCCCGAGAATCGCAAGTGTAAATTATGCTGCATTTCAGTTAACCTTACTCAATCGTCGTTGTTCTCTACTGATTGAGTGAGTACCACCACTGGTACTCTATAAGACCGTACTACCACTTCGATCGAGCTGAAATATTGCTCTCATTTATGTAAATGATGAGAATACATAGGCACTACTCCCAAATTGATGATGATGATGTTCTCTTGACCTATTGTGGCCACAGCGGCCAGTCTCAACGGAGACCAGTCAACTACGCAGGAGATATTGTAGTGCACAAGTGTTTGGCAAACTCAGATTCTCTCTCTCCTCTGTTCTCTCACTCTGATAATCCGATGGGACGGCTAACCGACACGATCGGGGAGAGATCAGGCCCACGGTCGACAGCATTACGTCCTCTGAGACACGGGGGATCCCCTATCTAAAAACTCAATAAATAACACTTTTGGCCCGACTCGGGATTCGAACCCGAGACCTCATGATCGACAGTCGTCAACTGTTAAACCAACGAGACAGTTACAAATGTACTCTTTTGATTTATTAATATTTATATAATAGTTGATTTTTGGCTTATATTCCAGAGAAACGCGATAGGTTTTGGACGTCACTGAGACCCCTTTATCAAAAGGTGTAAAGTCATAATCTAACACTCCTGAACTAAAAATATTCCAATTTTTCATCTTCTAGGAGTTCTTGAAGAACAATCGGGTCTCCAAGAACTTGGTGGAAATCGTAAACAAATATACCCTCCACTTGTGGCGCACGTCGCGTGGGATGCAGGTGCCGCGCTTCCTGAAGAAGGCCCCCCTCTCACTGCGGCTGAGGGTTATGTCGGCAGCATACTTACATCACCTCGAGAATGTAACACTTCTTATTTTTTTCGCTCATTTAAACATTGGCTGGGTTAATACGTATTTGTTCGTGTGGTGACGGATTAATGATAAGGAGTGCCATCACTACTATTTATCCCGTTTGTGAGTGCAGCAAGAGACAACACCACTTTGAAATCTCGCTGCTTCTTACTGCTCTGAGTGTTGTGGGTACGACACATGATAATATTTTATATGATCCTCAAATTGTCCTCCACGTTGTTGAGTCTGCTGACGTCTTCTTTATAAAAAAAGAAATAATAATTTTGGCGGTTTATTCTACAACAGTGCAACTTATATAGAATAAATTATTTAAGACTCAATTGTAAAATGCATTAAAAGTAGATTAATTGTTTGTTTATTGATGTGGTCACTCAACTTTTACCCGCGGCTGCGCCATCATATACGTCAGTTACCACGATAAAAAGTATATGGCATTCTCCAAAGTCCAATTTACCTCCATACCGAAATTCACTCAAATCAGTTAAGCGATTTAGCGTGACGAAGATGCAGTTAATTAATATTAATTCTCTTATTGCTGTAATCCATATTAACTGAACTATTTCATCAATGTTCAAATAAAATTTTCAGCTCAACATATTTAAGGATTGCGAGGCAGCATTCTTAAGGCAGTTGGTTGGCTGTTTCCGATTGTACCATTATAACGAAAGTAAGCCATTAATTATCACTAAACGATCTTAAATGTGTAATGCGATTTTCGAAGCCGTCAACGTGTTTGTGACCTGATTGACAGGCCCACATATATAGGTGTATACAGTCACTTGCTATCAAGAGGTTTGTCTCCTCGTTTGCCCCCCAATCTAATAACTGGCCTGTTGGTTTAGTGGTTAGTGACATTGACTGCTAAGTTAGATGTCGTGAGCTTGATCAGAATAAACATGATGAGCACCATCAATTGTTTTCTGTCTGGATGTCACTGATGTATAAAATGTAAATATTTTGAAGTCTATGAATCCGTTTGATGGCAAACTTGCTATTACGCAAGCAGGGCTTAAAAGTTCCAGAAAAGAAATATGTAAGTTCCTATTTTATAAGTAGAAGAAGACCGTTTATTGCCAATAACAAAAAAAAAGAAAGGAAGAGTGAGAAACAGTTATAAAGGCCAAGTTAAGGAAAAAGTGGCGGTTGCGGCTTATAAAGAGATTAAATAATAATTATATGTATGTACTAGTAGGTCGTCGTTTAACGCTCGATTTTTAATCGTTTTGAATATCTTAGTTAGACGATTTTACGTAATCTTAACTTGATGGCACACCCTTATCAAGAATTATTGCTTATGCTACATCTTATACAAATAAATATCAAATATTCCACATGGTATATACATTAATACAAATTTTTAATTCAATAAAGTAGCATTTTTCATAAGTCAATTTTTTTTTGGAACCTCCTACACACTACACCGTCTCGTCTCAAACTAAGCAGGGCTTTTATTATAGATACTAGATAACTGATATAAATACCTTTATATTTCTTTATTTGTAAATACATACAGATATTAAAACATAGAACACAGCCAAACTGCAAAAAAATATATGCAGACCATACAAATGTCAGTCTCCAACCCGCATTCGGCCAGCTTGGGGACGTATGGCCTTAACCCTCTCCTGAGAGGAGACCCGAGCCCAGAGTAGGACCTTATATGATCTAAATATTTGGTCCGGGAATCGAACCTGAGACCTCATGCATTGCATACATGCGTGACTTACTCAAAGTAAAGCAATTAATTTAATGGGCGTAATTTTTATGAGACATAATAGAGTAAATTGTGTGTTATTTAGACATGTACGTGGTGAAAGAGGGTGACATCACCGACTGCATGTACTTCATCCACACTGGGAAAGTGAAGGAAGTCGCTTCGGTGTCGGACAAATCACCGGTTTCAAAAGTTTATCTCGCCAAATCCTGCTTTGGAATAGTAAGTATCATATGAATGTGAACATTTAGTGTCATCTAGCGAAAAAACCTTGAACTATGTGGTAACTACCATACCCACAATCCTGTATTGCGAAACAGTATACTTTCCATATTGCAGGATAATGTTGGACTCTTAATGTCCCATTAAATAATGTAGTGATATAAGTTATAGCTTGTCGGGGCAGTTGGGTAACAATTTCTTTGGTGATCAGGTCAAATCCCGGCGCTTTTTTATTCTTTAGCTCTTTTGTTACTCTCCATACTTCCCGCACTGACACAGGTTTTGGCGGTAGATCCATTTGGAAGTCATGTTTTAGAGTTGAATCCACTTGGTCATTAAGCTCTGCATCCATCAAATCATTTGGGCGGAACACTTTTGCTAGATGTTCAGCAAATTAACAGTTAATTAACAAAAATAAAACTACGAAATTCAGCAATCCGTCAATTATGATATTTATACTCTACGATTTTTATACTCTATGAACCCCATTTCATCAGATGAATACATAATTTTAGTGGTTCTTGGTTACTATCATCATGCCAATTGACAATTCTTTTCGGCAATGAACAAAGTTGACGGCAATAGTGATTTGTCATAAGTTGAACCGATTGCTCATTTGGCCTCAAACATCATTATTATCATCCGACTAATACCCATTACCCGTTCCAGCGCCATAAAAGAATTAAATCACCGTGTAATTGTCAATGACTTTTTTCCACAAATGCCTATCACGAGGACGTTAAATAACTTCAATGATGATTATTACGATATTGACGATGATGATATTAGGAAAATTAAAACCTCAAACATATCATTAAACAATTTCTAGTTGCAGGGCTTATTGCGTGACACGCCCTACATTTATTCGTACCAAACTACGAACAAGTCGCAAGTTCTCACCTTACACCTAGACGATTGGGAGTACTTACTTGCCCACTTTCCCAAAAGTAAAGCATCCATACATAAGCATATGAAACAAGATGCTGGAGAAGATGTGGACAAGAGCAAGTGGCCGGGAGGCGAAGACCCCGAATCTCCTCTTGAATCAGTAACGCAAACAGAAAAGGATACAGGCGTATCTAATTTACCTAATTTTTTCCCTTACGATAACAGGCGGATGTTTGAAGCAGGCCCTTCAGGACATTATGCACGTCAAAACTCAACAGAATCCAGTGTTTCATATTTATCAAAAGATTTGTCGAACACTGAATTGATTTCCAAGCATAAAGCCATTCATAGAATGAATTCTGATAGTTTAACGCCCAGTCTCGGCATTAGTCAAAATGAAGATAAGGAAAAAAGCATGCTAGCTCCTGAATCAAATGAATTCAAGAGCAAGGATAAACATTATGTTGGAATACGAAAGAGAATCTCAAACATTTTAAAAAAGTTAATGGGACGATATTCTGGCATGGATCTAACCAGAGAAGAGACAGAAGCAGAAGAGGAAGCGACGCAAGCTCTTCTAAGGCAATTAGATGAGGCCAGACGTTTGATAGGAGAAATGGAAAAGAAAAATCGATATAAATCTAATAAACGGGTTAACACATTTCCAAAAGAAGAAGACACTGAAAAGTATGTACTCTCTCTAGATAAAACTAGCTTAATTGAAGATAAAACCGAAGAACCTCAGTCTGCAAAACTACTGCCACGATCGCTTCAGATTCAAGATGAGCAATCAAACATTATGACTCACGTCGATTCATCAGAAAGCTCTCAGATGACAGAGCTCACTCGTGACGTTGATATCTTTTCTGACTTTGTTAGTAAGCCCAAAGATAAAATGGATGATAGCATCAGCTCGATGGATAAGTCAGAAACAAAAGATAAACCTCCAGTTGTTAACGAACTTGTAGAACCCGAAAAGCAAATTACCCTGGATATTGACGAAACAAATAATAGCGAACAAATAATTGCTTTAAAAGCAACCTCGTATATTGCAGAGGCTCCAGATTGGATGACTGAAGTAATAAAAGAAAACGATGCCGATATTGAAGCACCGTCAGACAACCAATACAAACAAGATCACGAAGAAGATGCAAATGGTCAAAACAATGTAGATAAACCAGTTAGTTCTGAAACTGAAACTAATATATTCAAGAACACACAAAATACCACATCTTCAACTATTCAAATTACACATGAAACTGATGCTGATATTGAGCCTTTGCCAATAAGTGCCCCAGTACATGACGAAGATGTTGCTGGTAAAGAAAAATCAAACGATAAACCATCTGTCACTGACTTGAAATCTTTAGATCAGGGCCTTGGCAGCAAAACTGTTCAAGATAAACTTGAAGTGTATTCACAAACAAATATACCTGAGATGGAAGATGCTGATATTGAAATGATTCCGACTATAATTGAGAGCCAATATAAGATAAGTAAGCAGCAATCGCAAGTTATTAAAATTGAAACCATCCTCGACGTTCATGAAGAGGAACTTAAAGCTCTTAGTGGCTCTTCTTCTGAATTACCAGTCATTGACAATAATGCAAATGAACAGAAAAAAACCTACTTAGTACCTGATTCTACTAATGTTATATCATCTGAAGTTGATGAAGATACTCGTATTTCATCAATCACTAATATCGCAAAAGACGATGAAAGAGCTGAAATTCCTAGCACATCTAAGGATACACCCCTGTCTACACCAAAATTGAGAAAACCTTTTGTTCCAATCAGATATGATGAAGAAGAAGCTAGTCCATCTAAGACAGAAAGTCAAAATAAAGACCAAGATACTGAAGGCACACCAACAAATGAAACTAAGGATACCAACGATTCAGGGAACAATCAGAGCTCTTCGAATCCAAAGGATAAGGATAGTAAAAATGAGCCTAAAACTTAGAATGTTTGTTTTAATTAATTTAATGCTTTATGAATGTAAGTGTTTTCAATTATCCTTTTATTATTGCTGATTTTTTCAATAATTATTAATTATGATATATCATACCACCAGACTATCTATTTCCTAACTTACTGCACTTATTTATATTAGTTATTAACTTTGTTCAAAGTATTTATAATTTGAATAAAAATTAAGAAAAATATATTGAGACTCTTTAATTTGATTCTGACAAAAGAATATTACCATTTGATAAATCAGTTTTAATATGTCTATGGCAAAAAAAATTCTTTTTAACAGTGGCCGCCATGTGGTCAATATTCAAACTTAATTCATTAATTTCTGACGGCCCAGACCGAAGGAGGCGTCAATGGCTGCGAAACAGTTTTTAACCAATGCAAGACATTCTCGCACATAATGTTACTATTTCTTTTCTTTTAGTTGCCAATAAAGATTATTATTTATTTTTTTAGCTTTCTGCACTCGTCCTTCAAATAGACGAAGCTTACAAAGTTTCACACTCCTCTGTTCGCATGATTTTTGTAAAAAGGGGTACAAGACTTGCTAAACATATTAATATAGCTATTTGAAGATTTAAAAACTCATGTCATATATAGTATGTTAAGTAGGTAGACCGTAAAAACACCAAATAAAAAAGCAATTCTTATTCTCTTCTGGTTTTAACCAATGTTTATAATTCACTTATTAAAATGACTACT
The DNA here is from genome assembly GCA_003709505.1 of Hyphantria cunea. Taxonomy (NCBI): domain Eukaryota; kingdom Metazoa; phylum Arthropoda; class Insecta; order Lepidoptera; family Erebidae; genus Hyphantria; species Hyphantria cunea. The sequence continues at coordinate 359,268 of PKRV01000253.1, read as the reverse complement.
TCACGATAACTCCACTAGGAAAAGCATTGTCCGATGTTCTTCTCGCATTGTTTTTTCTATTTTCTAGATATCTTAACTATCTTAGTGCCTACCTGTAAACGCCGGTATATGTAGCTGTCTGCCTAAAGTAATCTGTAAATAAATATGCTCTCTGCTAGCTGTTAGCCGTTTCACCGAAGTGAGAACTATAAATAAATTATATGTAATACAGGCGATCGATAAAGAATGCACCGTACCATAGCATGGGCGTCATCAGCTCAAACCGCCTCATTCACCGAAATTGACCCGAGCTTATCAATTAGTGGTCTTAAATATCTGGCACTGGACCAAATGTGCAGCTATTTATGCACTAATCCCTGCGTTTGCTTAAATCGTGAAATTGGATGTTTTTGCACTCGCACAGCGCTTTGCAGTAGGCAAATCAAATTAAATGTTCATTTATAATAAAAATTGTTGCACCTACAGAAAAATAATGCATTGTATATTCTTATTAGATGCGCCCGCGGTGTAAATTCACCCGCAGGTAACGCTGGTCTATTTTTTTTGTTTTATGTAAACCTTTCTCGAATCGTCAGGAATAGACACACAAAATGTCATTCCGTACAACCGTTTAGCAGGAGTTTGGACATACACAAAAGATTTATATATATATATTTATGTATATATATATATAAAGATTTAATTTCATATATGTGTAGGCTAGTGTGTTATCTCAATATCATTGCGCGCCAAAAATGTCTAATGGCCGGCAGAACCGTCAAAGAGATCGTCATGTTTTCCGATTATGTTTAATCTCCGTGTGTATAATAAACATTTCATAAAGTTGTTTTTAATGGATTTGATCTGTCAGTACGTTTTCAAACATCGTTTTTCTTTTAATATAAATGGTTTTTGTGTACTTTTAGTTCATGTTAGATGAATTTAGTAATAATAATAAAAGTTAAAAACTTTAATGAAAACACTACTGCCCGATAGCATAAACATATGTTTTATTCTGATCTGTTTATGTCTGTTAATGTCATATTTGTTTATTTTAGTATTAATTAACTGACTTCTATAAACATTTTCTAATATTATTAATTAGTTTTTTTTTTGCGTAATCATGTTTCAAAGAAAGAACAAAGAACCAGTCATCGACGTAGCCCACAGGATGAGCAAGCTGAAGTGGCAGTGGGTCACATTTGCCGAAGAACCGATAACCGTTGGGGTAAACGAGTTCTTGAGTGGAGACCGCGTCTCGGCAAACGTAGTGTAGGTCGTCCACAGGCCAGGTGGAGCGATGATTTGCGCAAGACGGCGGGCAGGAGCTGGATGCGAGAAGCCATAGATCGAACTAAGTGGCGTGAAATTGGAGAGGCCTATGTCCAGCAGTGGACTGCGATAGGCTAATGATGACGATGAATCATGTTTCTAGCATAAATCCGTCATCATCAACCATGATTACTGCCTGATCGATCTGTGCCTGGATAATAAGTATTTACTTTATCTTTAGCTGGTAGCTTGGGCCGCGGCTTCAACCGCATGTTTCTCGGATACCGTGGTAATTATTTTTCGATTCAATATACAGCCTATAACGCACAAACAATGTGGTATTGCTAAAATAAATTTCAAAATCGATTCAGCATGAACAGATGACTCTCTAAAATCTCACAAACTACACCTCTTTATAATATTATTATAGAAGAAACCCGCTTTTGAGCTGTATTGTTAAAAGTAGAGTAACTGTTAAGTGTAAAAAGTTCTCAAATGATAATAGAGATTAGTCTGTTATGAAGAATGAAAATACCCTTAACTTTTATGAGAAATTAAAAAAGACGTTTACAACTTTTTTACGGAAATACTTAAATTGCCATTATAGACTTAAACCATTACCAGGCCTTACTCATAAACGTTAACTTTAAGCAACGGTTTTGTTATATTTTCAACTCCAAATCTAAATTATTATCTTCCTGAACCTCTCCTAATTTGAATCCTCCTTAAAGTCGTCAATCCTTCTTGGGAATAAAATCGTTTATTGATGGGACAAAGAATAAGGCACGAAAGAGCGAGTTAGATAGGGTGAGGAATAACAATAAGATGAAAAATCTCGTACGGGGATATGGTTCCGACTATTCCGAGACTACAATTTTGAGAGGCGAGGATAGCATACCAGTATGTCGATCCTGTGATTGGAGACACCATTAGGACGAATATTTTTTTATGGTATAGTTGGCAAACGAGCAGACGTATCGCCTGATGGTAAACGATTACCCTTGGATACCACCAGAGGCGTCACAAGTACTTTTTAGTTGTATATCAACTGCCCATAAGTTTATGATTAATGAGTTCAATGTTCGTGTGGTGATCGATCGACGAAACTATTTATTCTATAGATATTCGTATGAAGCGTCAACGAAGGGCAACATCACTACAAAGAGAAGAAAAACTATTAAAAAAAAAAAGCCAATACGTCAGGTCAGCGTGGTTTAGTGATAAAACCTCTTTTCTAAGGTGAGGCGTATATCTACCAGAGGACTGCTCATGATGATAAGTCGTTTAATGCCATGTTTGCCGATAATGAAGGCCTTGTGTGATGTTTATGCCTGAAGGTTGACGAGATTTTGCTCTAGTGGTTAGTGACCCTGGCTGACCCTTGTGTGATAAACAATCATTGATTTTTTGTTTATTCATTTTACCCGATTACAGCAAGCCGAATAGAAGGGTAATAGTTTTGCACTTCTACGTATGTTAGATGTTCCACCGTACCGGTTTAGCTACTGAACCGATTTTAATGAAGTAGATGTCAATAGAATTATAATTATAATCCTTGTGCCATAGGCTATATTAATAATATTTTTTTCATAACTGTTTACGTAATCCGGTGATTCTGTTTTAAATTTTCTCGTTACTATAAGTACAGGCTCTGCCTAACTTTGGATCGAGCAACCCTGTGTACGATGTGTAAAGCTATGATTATTCGTATATCTATTTATGCAGAATAGCTGTCGTTTCAAACACTATTTTATCTAAAATAAAATCCATTATTTCTAAAAAAGCCTTTATTACAAAAACTTTCTTAGCTCATAACAAAGATAAATTTTCCTTAACAAGATGATTTGCACCGAACATCAACAATAAATTAGCTACCTCAACATTGCATTTATTAAATAATTGCCATTTTATTATGTTGTCTTTCACATTTCATATATATTTTAGTTTAGACTTTAGTTATATTGGAATGCCCAGCACTTTACGTAAATCCGCCCACGGATGTTCTAAGTTCCATTTTGTCGTTTTATCTTGTTCCGTCTAAAGATATTTAAATGCTTGGGTGTACGTTCCTTAACATAAACTTATTTACTAATATTACGGTTTCTTAATTTAAATGTTTTATAGCGTTTGTTTGCCGCCATCTTGGATTGGTCTCAAGTTCGAGATGATTCTGGACAGCATCTGTAACAAACGTATTTATAAAATTATAAATCTAGCATTCAGTAGTGTCCGCCATGTCATTTTTACGATCAGTAATTCTAGCGGCTATTTCCAGTTTCACTATTTTATTGTAATTATAAAAGAACAGGAAATACATGCCTGACGTCAATGCTGACAACGCTATGAAATGTTAGATTTATTAAATATATAATGTGTTATTTATTTATATATGAAAAAGTTTAGAAACGAAATTTTTAAATGCGCAATAATCTGTTATTTACGTTATAAAGTCACAGTAGAACAGTCACAACTATTTATGAGTATGGCGTAGGAATATCTTGAAATTATACCACGAATTATTTTAAGCGTTTGGAACCTTGGAATTCTAGCATTTGATGATTATTATATCTATGTATTGTGACTGTTTCTATGCGAGTTCATTTAGAATAATCATGATCAATCTATCATCTAATGGAGTTCTATTTATCATATCTTGTGGACTTGGAGCCATCAAATCGAAAGTTTACGCTGTTAAAAATTATTTCGACGCATGAAGAAAGTATTAATATCGTAATTAAATTAACTAATCTCCGCCGCTGCTCTCGTAGAGGTTGTAAATAGTAGTTAAGTACTTTAGGTTGACGTAATAATAGACTTATTTAAAGTCGTTTGATAATTCTTTTAACTCAAACTCAAATATTTGCACGTGGATGTACTTATTTTAGTGTTTTTTATAGTCTATATTTTATATCATAAGTTTTAAATGTGATTGTATAACACAATCCATTGTTTTTAAACGTCAATACTGTCATCGCGTCTTTGTCAACTTTTTTTTAAATTTCATAGTGAAAAGATCATTGAAAACATTGATATTATATACAAAATGATATGCTTTGTAAATAATATTAGCAGTCAAAGTTACTGGTCAATTGCGGAGATAATTTAAGACCATCTCCCGCTAAATTAACTAAATGTCAGTTTGACATTTAAGAAAAATGTGCATTTATAAACTTAGGACAGATCTGAGTATTTGAGATTCTTTATGGGGATCGTTTTTTGTTTTTGCGAAAGACGGTCCCCATTTCATGTCATCCACATTTTTTATATTTTTTATCATTAATTCCATCACGACGAAGACTTGAAGACTCGAAGACTTAGAATTGAAGACTTGAAATACTTGACATTGGCAGAAATAGCTGATCCGGCTGATTGCCATTCATCAAAAGAAGAACTTAGGACAGAACTCAAGAAGCTGATATAGAAAGCTTATTGACGACTTACACCTTAAAATCATTAGATTCCCAACCGTGTAAGTTTAAATCCGTCAGCATTGGAAATCTTACTATACTACTACGATGAATATTTTTAAGCAAGAGTGGTTGAAACGATCTGGAATGTAGATCATAGTCTTGATTAATAGGTATTTTAGCTTTTAATTTTGAATTTTTTGGAGCAATTGATGTAAATGAAACTCTGGGAACAAGCTAGAGGGAGACAGAATATCGTTAGGCAATCTAAATACCTAAGGATAATTCTACATTACTGAAATTTATTCCTATAACAACATAATGCAATCAATCCTCTTGCAGCAAGGCGTAGTGGCTATGCCTAGCGTTTCTCTGAGGGTCCGTGTTAGGAATGAAGTAATCCGGCAGAGGACTAAGGTCAACGCAATGAATAAGCATGCTGAAATGGCAGTGAGCTGGCTTTTTTAAACGCTGAACTGACAACCGTTGCAGTCGAAGCTTTCTGTAAACGTAGTGTCGGACGTTTACAGGCTAGGTGAACTAACGACTTGTGGAAGTAAGGGTTGGAACTGGATACGAGAAACCCAAAATGAATCTGAGGGGCGGGCGCTCCGGATTTAATTCTTTCTTTTATAAATTTAACTTTTTTTATGGAATAGGGGCAAACAAGCAGCAGACGTATCGCCTGATGGGAGGCGATTATCGCCACCCATGGCATAATAGAGGCGTCACAAGTGCGTTAATAGCCTTTAGGAGATGGTGAGGTATGGGGGAATGGGTTGGGGTGTGTGCCCCTGGTATCCTCACTTACTCAGTGAAAGAGCTGTTTCATACCGGTTTTCTGTGAGGCCGTGGTATCACTCCGGTCGAGCGGATCCATTCATGCCGAAACGTAGCTCTCCCACGGTAAAACAGATTTTCTTAATACGTATTGCTTCATATGTCTGGAAATGAGACACTTCTCTGAGAAAATCTTAGGGAAGTTTTGCACTTGGGCACGCCGTTGTTGCGGCGGTAAGACCCGTTATGAGGGTTGGCTCGACAGGCGTCACGGGACCCTCTCATATCGGCTGACACAGGTGATCACTGGAAAAAGATGCTTCGGAGATCACCTGTGTCTGATCTGCAAGGAGCCTACGCCTGAGTGCCAACACTGCGATGGCCAGACCGTGGACACGGCGCTCCACACGCTGGAAGAATGTCCAGCGTAGGACGAGCCGAGGCGTGATCTAATAGCGGCCATTGGGGTGGGGGTTCTCTCGCTGGGTATCATGATTGTGGCCATGCTGCGGAGCGAGAGCGCGTGGAGCTTTTCCGTTGCTTTCTGCGAGCAAGTTATGCTTGCCAAGAAAACGGCCAAGCGGGACCGGGAGATGTCTGGAACTCTACCGGCCCGCCAGGCCCGGGAAACGACTCTGGTGCCGGAGTTATCAGAATGATCTCCGTCCTAACTAAGCGCAAGCCTGAGAAGCAGAAGCGGGCTCGACTGGAGGCACGGATGCTGCGGAGCGTGCGCGCCAAGGGAAGTAGTAACGGGAACATCGAGGTGCCCACACAGTAGGGGGCCATCTACGAACAGTAGGTGGCCCGAGGTACGTCGGGGTTCCAGGGTTTTCCTTTCTAGGGTGCACCTGGTTCCCCGGCTAATAGTACCCCAGACGGCGTGCGGTTTTAGTTGATTCGAGTCCGAAATGCCACGGGAGGTGGTATCCGAGGAGATTAACCGCACGAGGAGAAAAAAAGGGGAAGTTTTGCACAGATATACTAAAACATTTTCACCTATAGAGGCCCTTTTTAAGGACTTTTGGTACCTTTTTAACACCATCGTGGTGTCAGGAGTACATCGTTTCCATTTAAAAACTACCACAGCATTCGGTCTCGGTCGTGTTACTCTAGGGAGGCCTTGTTCACGTAATTTCAATTTTCCTTCCAATACTAGTGCCCTAAACTTAGGCACTAATTCTTGTGAGCAGTATATCATTACAAATTAAATTCAGAAATAAACTATTCATGAAGTCAAGTCATAAAACTAAAAGTGTAGCACGTACGGTACACTGACAGATTTATTTTGTAATAAGATCATTTACAATAACAATTACATAAGTTTCAACAAAATCGAATTTAACTTCGCGTTTTATTACGAAGTAAATGCAATTGTCGTTACGTAAAAATGTGGCACTATTTAGGACAAAAATAAAATCTTTTTTGAGTCATAACACGCAAACTAAAAAGCAAAAAAATCTTTAATAAGCTTTACTAAGAAATCCTTTTAAGGCTACTTCATATGAATCTACTTTGAAACGAATCTAAGCGTTATCGCCAAATTTGAATCAATCAAGACAACTGCGACAGTCTTTCGAAGGTCATCACAGAAAGCAATCAAAAATTTTTTTATAATTATTACATTCACGCCAAATTAACTGAAACGGACGGAGCAGCCTACAGAGGAAGGGAGTGAAGAAAAAAGTTTAGATGCGGAACTCAATTTAGATGCGCCTTACTTAACAGTGAAGAGCTCTAGCTATCTGGAACGATTTAATAAAAAAATGAATATAAAGGAAAAAATACAGCACATAAAACCGTCATAGAATATTAAGGTTTTTATCAGACATTTTGGCATTGTTTCGTATCGGGTTTGTCAAAAGTTCAGTTAAATTGCATCTTCATTATAAAATGATTTTGAAAATTTTAATACGGCATGCGATCACTAATGCGTTTATTTTTTAACATAACTTTGCTATATTTCGATACTTTGCTTTAAATCACATCAGCCGCATGTATATGACTAAATTTAACTCACTTCATAACAATTTAGAGTATAGAGTGCCGTAGTTTCACTTCATCATATGTAATTCAAGATGATGAACAACACTCATAATGAAGCGTCAGTTTATTAAAACCTTTGTTCTCGACAGCAAAAAAACACAAAAAGACTATGGTAAACCAATTACGACAGATTCTTTTCAGATGTTAGTCTTGGCATGCTTTTTATTGTTTATTAACATTAGGAAACCAAGGTAGAGATAATTTTACGCATGCGTCAATCAAATATAATGACACGCCTTAAAGAAAATTTTGAATATTTATTTTAACGTTGTCTTAGCCCTTCCTGTTGTTTTCTTCTTTAGAATCTTCATTTTATTTTAAATTAAAACATCGCAAAACCAGATGTTTTGTATATCTGTATGAGGCCGCCTAATTTACGAGTATTTTTCTTTTGTCGCTCAGGAATTTTCAAACAGATAGATTTATTTTGAGATCATAATCCAACTCTTTGAAATTATCTAACGTATAGTCTGAGCCTTTCGGCTCATTCGTTTTATTGTTTGATATTTGTAACGTTCACCATCTACTTTATATTTCTAAATTTGTATCCACTATTCTCGACCTATTCTTTACACATGTGTGATTTAACATTTTAACAGCCAATAATAAAAGTCAGACGCGGTGTTGGAACATTAAAAGTTTAACTCAACACACCGTAAAATGTTGTTCACGAATTTCTTATCGATGTCGTCAATTGTCCGAATTTCCACGACAACTCTACAGTTTGAATGAAACTTGGCAACTAGACACGGGAATTTAAATGTACTTCAACGTTCATCAAAGGTATCGACGCTGTTTGAATGATTAATCGTTATCGTTAACCGACCTGTCAGTAATTTTTCTACCACTCTCCTTGTTACATTTAGCATTGTCCATCCATCTTCTAGTTCACGATTTACGTCAATTGTTTTTAACACTTTGACTTTCTATTTTCAAATCTGAAGGTTAATTCTATACAGAAATACACATCAAAGTTATTTTAATACGACGCAACTAAATTTATTTTAAAATTAGAATCAATGTTTTATTCTATTTTAATATGTTTTGTTAATTGAATATGTGTAAAAAAACTAATTAGGTAAAAGTTCTTTTTATACTAAGGCATTTATATCAGCATTTAAAGTTGAAATTATTGCGCTAATTTTTCTTCCATTATTTCAAATTATGATCATCTTATTAAATCGTTTGGGCTGTGTTGTTTAGTCTACGCATTTTCCACTGTAAAATATGTAAGATTTAAGAAGGATGTATCGCTGTGTAATTAGTTATTTATTATTGAAACAGCTTATGCAGCAGCTGTTTGAAGATGCCATTACAGCACATCTTATAGAAACAATGAAGAATGAACGTATCGCAATTTTCTAAAGGAGGTTGAATCACAAATCTTCATCACAATTCGATTTAAAAAAATCATTGCAACATTTAAGACAGTTTGTTTTGATTTTTTTTTATTTTACTCCCTACACCTGCCAAAAGCTAGTATAATAATGATTATATATTATAATTTCGTTAGAGGACAAGAGCGACGCAGTGTGGGAGACCCCGTTACCATGCTGATGTGTTTACAACCGTCCAGCGCCAATCCGCATCATTAGAAATAAAAACAATTGGCAAACGTACAATTCTCATGAAAATAAAATAACCTGCGTTCATATATCAGACCTCCATATCTTACGGCTGAGCATCCACTATTTCAGCTGGATTATTCTGGTAATTTTAGCCACCGGAATGTTATGATTCCTGTGGAGAAGCCACAGGCGCTTGGGAACTATTTTAGATATTCTGGCAATACCGCTGAATACGCATGGATTGTGATCATTTCGACACACGGAATGTGTGTTATCTCGATCGTAATTTTTATTTGAACCAACGTAAATACAAATGCTATTGATTTTGTTCATGTATTACAATGGTTCTTATTTGAATATAAGTTTGAGTTTACTTTACCCCTATTGATTGTGATTTATTTATTTTTTAACCTTCACTTTTTATTTAAGTAATTACTGAACATTAATTTCACACCTGGCGACACGGAAATTACATTTTTAATAAAATAAACTTTTCGTTACCACAATTGAAAATCGAACAATAAAAAATGGCACCTCAGAACAATCCGGAGTAGAGCAACCAGAGACTAGCTAGAAGCAGCACCAAGATGAGGTAGGTAGCAATAAGGTTGGTAGTCTCGTGATGAGGCATAATGGCGGGTCACTGGGCACCTTCACTGGACAAGAGGCTCTAAGGAACTGACTGATACTGGAAAAGCCGAGCGACCGCGCCGTCGCCTACGTACGCCACGCCTATTTCTCACGCCAAATTATAAATATGATTGTACAATAATAGACTGTTGCTGGATGACAGGTGTCATTTAATTCCAGGCAACAGGTTTGAAGTGATTTGATTTCCCTGAACTTAACCTCAGACCTAATGAATGGATGTCGAAGAAAAGGAAAACTATTCGTGAACTTCAATGGAACCTAATACGTAATTAAATCGTAATGAAATAGAAACAATTAAAAAGTTTAATGCTCATTGCTTAAACAAAATTTAACGTAAAGTGTCAAGTAACTTTTGGATTTTTTTTTTTTTTTTGAGTTGTTTCAGAAGTGAATACCGATTGGAATGAAATTCTGACACTATATTATTCGTTTTAGAGACGCTCATAGCTCAGTTGCACTCGGTGATTAAAGACAATCACCGAGGTTAAACAACGATGGCGCGGTCAGTACCTGGATGGGTGAACGCTGGTGGCATGTTACTATGGGCGTCTCTGTGATTCGGAGGTCACGTTAAGCAGTAGGGCCCGGTTGTTATCATAGGATCACAGTCGTGAAGCTTAGTTGGAGGCCTTTCGGTTCCAACTTAAAATCATCCAACGGCTAGATTACGTACCCATAACGATGTCTTGCCCATCAATCAACTCGCACTCGGTCAGCGTGGGGATATATGGCTTTAAAGCTCTCCTCAGAGAAGATCTGAGCCCAGCAGTGGGACTTTACGGGTTTAAATAGATTATTCGTATAAATTTTGTATCCATGTATAAATATTGTATACACTGCAGAGCATGGCTGGGTTCAGCTAAAGATTTACAAATAAATGAAACCATTGACAAGGATGTGCAGTTAGTCCATCAAATAAGCCACATTGGATTTAAATAATTATCTTGACAATATTACAACCGCTATCAATAGCTTCTTTGTATATTGTAATCTTCATTCAGATGTTGTAGTTGTGCTTATTATATAGTTAATCATGATGGGCTTGGCGAGAATAACAGCGTGTTATAAATCTAACATGTTATACACTGTCATCCATATGCTGAGACCAAGATCATTTTCTCTTTACAATAAGAACTTTGCACTTTAAGTACTCTTATTAATTTTTAAGTATGTATATTAAAGACAAATTAAGTGTTTCTTATTCATTTTTAAAATGCTTTTTTGAAATATGTCTCTCTTACGGAAGAAAGCACAGATAAGTGTAAAAAAAATATAAAAGTTCCAAATTCAACCTTTATGCACTTTGAAAACAAAAGAACAGTATTTGGTTAAGAATCCTCACCTGCTACGGAAAATAGGACACAAGGAAATCAATCACTGGCACTCAAATAACTTACGCGAGAAAACTTTAGAAGACAGCCGAGTACAGCAACCAGAGGAAGAAGAGCAAGATCACCAGGATCATATACGTGGCTGCCAGGTTCACCGTCTCCGCATTGATCGGCATGGTTGCAATATAACGGATAAGGCTGGACTGATCGCTGGAGGATCTTTAACACGCCAACATTCAACACCAAACTTACGTCAGAGCACAGGGCCCTACTCGAGTTTCGAAGGATTTTCGGTTTATATTTTTGATTTGTAGATTTAATTTCAAAAATAAGTTATAAAAATACCTTAAGACAAAGAAACCTTATAAATAAGGGTAATTTCGTATAAGAGTAACCTCTTAGTGTGATTCAAATTCCCTAAGCTCCACTCCAACCCGAAGGAAAAGGGTGAGCGGGAAATGACACCTTTGCAATTTGAAACCATGTTTAACGGTACCTATCGCTGTATAATATAGGTTTTAAATTACAAAGAAGGTAGTGTAATTTATAACTTTGACCCGAGAACACTTAATGAGAGAAATATGAAAGTGTACATCAATATGTCGAAAACGAAGCAATATGTATCTTAGTCAATAAAACAAAGATGGATTAACTTTTTGTCAAGAATGGTCGGACCGATACCGAAGTGTGAATTTTAATAGTTATCCACACTCCGAATAGCAAAATAAATAGATATATATGAAAACAAAATTAAAACCTATACTCATACTCATACATTTTGCATGAAACCTAACACGTATGAAAAGCAGAGCTGTGACCAAGAATGCAGGCCAATGTTAAGTACTAGTGAAATATTATTTATTATTTTTACGAAACACGAACATAGACTTCTAAATTTTTTGAATAATAAAATAAAAATATATGAAAACAAAAAATAATCTATCCAGATATATTCGCAAATACTAATTTTGACTCATCTCTTTAAAATATTTGAAACTAATGTTTCGTAGTTTCATGATTCACCACAAAAATATATTTAAAACGGAAATACCAGACGCTGCCATTGTAAATGCAAGTAAGAGACAGAAAGAAAGAATTCACAAATGATTTTCAAATACAAAACATCTACTGAATTTTAATAAATCCACAGTTCTTAGGAAAAAATTTACTTATATGTAATCTAAAATAAAATTGTCAATCTTTTAACGGATTTGATGTCACACACAATATTTTATATTAAGAAACTTGAAAACGCGTCTATGGATTCCAGTGTTATTTTTGATACACGGCCACAGCACTAAGACACTCAGTCACAAACTTTATGGAAGCAAAGTTACAGGGCGTGTAAAAAGCACGGTCCCCGATCACTGTACTTACTTTTTTTAAAAGGCTGAATACATCAGCCATAGTGAGACGAGCAGGAGCAACAAGATGCAGTATGTCGCTACCAAATTTGTGCCTTCGTGGGAAGTCATGGTACTGTGTGTTGACTCTAACGCGATACAACGGGGATTGAGTGAAACGGAGGGCCACAGCTTGATATATACGTATCTAATTGTTAAAATGTGACGAACACATTCTATTTTTTAGTGTTCCTCGACGTTTGTGATTAATTAGCTGTCTTGTAAGAAATTCTTCGTTGTTAACATTGTGTATTTATTTACAATTTACTCACCCTTCTGAATGTTTTTGCATACATTTTTGGCTTTAAAATGATAATGAAATTTGTGTGTTTACAACCATACGTCTTTTAATATAAAAAAAATGTTTTTACTAATAGAATATTGTTTGCACCTATATTTTAGTAAATTCATATGTACATTTTATAACTGCTTAAAATAATAACTAAATATAGTTTACCAAAAAATATCATACCTATATATTATGCATATTGCTATACACTACGTCTGTCGTACTAAAATAAATTCTTGACACACATTTGTCCGTCCAGTATTAAAAATATATCGTATAACAAATTTAAGCGTACAAAAAAAACTGGAATTCTCCAGCAGCGTTGAATCCGTGCCTGTATTCGATTGGCATTTATGGAGAGTATGATAAACCGGGCTATTTCTACCACTGGAGTTACGTATGTGCGTGTGATTTTTAATCTGTTCCCGCACTATGCACTTGAGCTTTTTCCAGCCAGCCGTAATGGCGGTCCCGATACGTTGAATTCTTTTTTCAAATTTTCCTTTCGTAATTCTTTGATATAATGTATGTTGCTTTTGATCTTGTATAAACAGGTTAACTATTTATAACATGATTTACGCAACTCTGTGTTTTATTTAAAGACGTTTAACACATGAAATAATATATATGTGTACAATGAATCACTAGATAAGTAGTTTTAATAAAATATTTACTACTGTAAGTCTGAATGCTGAGTAATTGATTGAAGCTTTTGAAAATTTCCTTTTGCTTTGTTGCTATGGATATATCGCTAAACAGTTTCAATGTTTCATTACTATCATTTCAGTATAAGATATCCTGCTGCAAGGGCATTCCTCAATGACTTGTCTGCAAATAAAATTCTTGCAATCTGTCTCCAGCTACCGTCACCCTGAAATGCGAGTTTTATAAGATGTAACCCTACAAGTGTCTATAGAAGAACGTGGCAATGAAGAAGAATATATTGTCAACGGCAGTTATGATGTATTTATCATTTAAAACTCCTCCTCGAGAAAATATGTTCATCATAATTCAAAAGGAAGTCACTATTTCACAAGTATTGAGGAGAAAATCTAGAAATACCCGTAATATACTTATAAGGTACACTCAAACTGAAGAAGAAAGAAAGAAAGGAAGAATAAAACAAAAAAAACTTATTTACACGTTCATCAATCAATCAATCAAAAATTTAAAATATTTTAAGCCAACGACGTAAAAACTTCGATATTTTATATTATACCCGCATCACCAGAGGCGTCACAAGTGCGTTGCCGACCTTTGGGGGGATGGAGGATAGGTTGGGATATGAGCCTCCGGTATCCTCAGTCGTTCTGTGAAACACACCGCAAGCGCTATTTCCGTTTTAGCCAGTCCATTCATGCCGAAGCGTGTTCTGGAAATTTATATAGGCTTTGCCACATTCATTAAAATCAGTTCAGTAGTTTAGGGGAACTGAAAAAAATTATTACCCTTTCTTTTGGCTTCCCCTTAGTTTAGTAAAAAGATAACACAGCAAAACATACTACAACAAATGGTCCATTCTAGTCCAGCCCAATTAAAATGCAAAAGAAATTTTTGCAGTTAAATTGGACCGAAAACTTCTTAGCAGTCAGCCTGTCACCACGGCCAATACAATCTGGTCGAAACGTCTGGCAAATCAGTGATCGCCTTAATTCCCGTGAAAATAATTATAATAAATGATATTGTTTTGGATAAATCCAGATTAAGCCATGGATCGAAACTTTGCAACTAACAACTTCTGAAATTGTTGTGCACCTTCTAGCGCCAAATAGCCTTGTCGAATCTCGAGATGTAATAAGTCAACATGTTGGTCACAATGTCAACAATACGTCGAACATTGCACACCCACGGAGACTGAATAATTTACATTTCCTTCTAATCCAGAATTAGAAACTTACTCTGTTTGTACTCGGTGTTAATTCACTTTTAGGTTGACACCCAGTTCACGGCAAATACTAGCCTTTATATGTTACTAGCCTTTCTATCTTTTTATCTATCTATTTATTTTTTCATCGAAATTAATCCAAATCGCTTTAGCCGTGAAATAGCAGACAGGTAGACTGAGTTACTTTCGAATTTTTCTAAAAATAGTAATTATGTGTACACGCGCTCATTTCTACAATTCTTAATCGTAGAAAAACCATGAATTGGGGAACGGGGCATGCTCAATAGGAGTAGCATTATAACCACACGAGTGTACTCGGGTTAAGCAATTCTGTCTTTGCTATTTACCGAATGAGTGAGTTCCCAAAACCAAAACACTACTTTATATATATACAGATGGCGTTACTTAAAGGGTAGTAACGCACTTGTGACCTTTTCCGCCCTTATAAAAGTGGAATTTTGTAATGATACTTGAAGGGAAAGTACTCTTAATACTGTAGATAGAGAATTTTACTCAAAGAAAACATTCCTTTATTTTTCATACGAAAGAAAACTGCATTCAAAGATTTCAAAAAATCCGCTTGCCACACCCGAGAATCGAACCGACTAAAATCGGTAAAAATTACACGCTGTACTTTTATTGCATCGGTTGTTAGGGTCAATTATAAGGTTGAAATCTCTATAACAAACATGATAAATCAATGGAAAACCATGAAATCTTTTTTGGTGTTTTAACCTAATTTGCCTTAACAACCCAGTACATGCTATGGTGTCTGTTTGTATCGATCTATATTTTTTAACTTCTATTAAACGTTCGTAAATGTCACTTAGCGTCTTAAGGGAATAAACGATTTTGAATTTGAATTTGACTAAGATACCCAGTGATCAATACACAGTCCAAACTGCTGAACCTAGAATCCTGAAATTTTGCATGTTGGTTCTTTATATGACGTAAGCGAGCACTAAGAAAGGAATTTTGGAAATGCCACCTCTAAGGGAGTAAAGTATTGGATGATTTGTATGAAACGTCTTATGCCTGCGATGGATTTGTTTAAATTTTTGTGAAAATATAGTGGGGTTAAAGTAAACAAATACGTATTTTAGCATTTTTCAAAATACCATCTTAAAGGGGTTACCCCCTTTAAGATGCTGTGGCGACTTCCACATACAGCGCAACAACATAAAATATATAACAGCGTCATCTACCGAAGAAACATCGAACTACGGAGCAACGAAGAAAACTAAGAAACTACTAATCCTAAATCGCGCAATAGAAGTTCTCGCGCCGATTAACATATACATATACAACTTCCCAACATCAACCGTTGGGCAGTGGCCCGCCAGGCATGATCACCTCGCCTGGTCGGAGGATCCTCCCTTTGTGTTGGAGGGACATGACACCCGTTCCCCCACAGTGGTGACCCCGACGTGATTGGAAGCATCCTTCGTAGGATCAGAACAACAGCAGAGCGCCGCCATCATGTTCACTCCCACAGCAAGTCTCAGCCAGCCAGCATCCTCGGCCTCAACAGGGATACACCACATGCAGGAAGCGACCGCTCCAGCCTGGTTTACCCCTACGGCCTCAACAGCGTCTAGGCACAGCACACTGCAACTACGGTCCATGTCAGCAGAGCATTTCTCTCCCGTCTATGCAGCAGCCAGCCACTACGCAGCAACCGCCCCGACTCACTGGGGATCTCACCGCAGCACCGCGCACCGCTTGTCATCCCGACTCACTGGGATCTGCGGACTACAGCCCCGACTCACTGGGACTAGCGGCATTCAGTTCCGACTCACTGGAACTTGCGGCACTCAGTTCCGAATTACTGCAACTACTCACTCCTGGCACTGGCAAGCTCCACAACAGAGCACAGACAGCTGACTCATCCAGATATCAACCTCCGGTCTTGGAGGGGAGTGATGTGGCGACTTCCACATACAGCGCAATAACATAAAATATATAACAGCGCCATCTACCGAAGAAACATCGAACTACGGAGCAACGAAGAAAACTAAGAAACTACCAATCCTAAATCGCGCAATAGAAGTTCTCGCGCCGATTAACATATACATATACAACTTCCCAACATCAACCGTTGGGCAGTGGCCGGCCAGGCATGATCACCTCGCCTGGTCGGAGGATCCTCCCTTTGTGTTGGAGGGACATGACACCCGTTCCCCCACAATGCATCATTAGGGGATGAAAACTTTTATGAAACATTTTGTTCGGACGAAGCCGCAGACAAAAGCAAGTAATACATATAATTAGAACAAAACAAAGTTATACGGCTAATACAATTGACAAAAGACATTAAGTATGATGTACACCTAGCCGATTTTGGCCACGGCGGCCAGTATGAAAAGAGACCAACAAACTACGCAGGAGATACTTTAGTGCATAAATATACCTTAGTGCAAACACAGGTGCGCTCTTTGTTCTCTCGTTCTCATAATCCGATGGGACGGTTTTCCAATCTAGACCGACGACTTTACGAGCTTTACTTCCAACTCCAGGTGTGTTAAGTATTTCTGATTACAGAAAACTCAACAACATTTTTTTGGTTTTCCTGGGAATCGAAACCGAAGCCTCGCAATCGGCAGACACTTAGACACTAGACACCTACGCTAACCGTTAGAATAAAAAAACAAACTCAGAGAAAGAGAAGCTCAAAATAATTTGATACATTTCACCGAATGATCGACGATATCGAAACCCCAGCAGCAGAGACAATCAAAGCCAGCATCTAACCGGGTATTCTACAGTTACAGCTTCCTAAGCCACTAATGAGTGGTGTTAATCATCCGAAATCAGACATACCGTCGTTTGTACTCTTCACTAAACAAAATACCAAAAGTACATGTACCTATATAAAAATACTGCACTGATGCATTTCAAATATACCAGAGAGTGCCAAAATCGTAAATAGCCCGTAAAATTCTCCATTTAACTGTAAGAAGTGCACAATTTACGCTTAACAGCGATCAGTTGATTATTTTTATTGGGCACCATGAAAATTTGGCACAGAATGTATGTTTTGTTGCAAAGAAACAATAACAAACCAATTATAATCACAATGGGATATATTTAGATTAAAATCACTTGATTTTGATATACCTTGAAGACTTTATACATAAATATTCCTTCTATTTACGTGTTAATCAAAATTATTATTAAGACACTATTTTAGACAGCTCTCGTACTGGGGCGTCTTTACCTGTAGTGAAGGGTGGGCGATGTGATGCACGCGGACACAGCAGTGTTAGGGGCGCGCGGAAGCTGCGGAGGACAGTAGGGGGACAGTAACGGGAACATGGGGGTTCCCATATAGGAGGGGGCCATCTACAAACGTAGGTAGCCCGAGGCATGCTGGAGTTTCAGGGTTTACCTTTCTAGGGAGAACCTGGTTCCCCGCCTTCTAGAATCCTGGACGGCGTGCGGTTTTAGTCGGTTCGAGTCTGACATGGCACCAGGAGGTGGTATACGAGGGCGCCAGCCGCAGCTCTTTTAATGAATCTGCGCGCTTACTGAAAGGCTCTTCCCTTAATAAAGGACGCTAGCTCCCTTAATACGGTGGAGCCGGCTACTTTTAGTGCGAAGCATGACTCTTCATGGCTAATCCATGATATCTAAAAACTAGAACTACTATGAATGGCTGGAGTGGTGTTCAAATTTAGTTAAGTATGTGCACTTATTTCTGAATTTGATGCTCTAGAAATAGAGTTATTCATTCGTTAATATTCCCGGCTTCTAAATATAAGAATACATATCTTATGAATGTATTCAAAGCAAACTAATTAATAGTAATTGCGAATAAAATATATTACACATATTTCGGTTAAGTGTACATCAAAAGATTCGAGTATCAAAACATTTACGTAATTATATTTTATGGGGGAACCGTCTGGCCTTGAAAACATCTTAGATATTCATTTGGTTATAAAAACTTTGGTTCATCCGATGTAGATTATGAACAACTGTATTTAGGTCTCCTTCGCGGTTTTCAATTTTCTAATATAGAAAAAAAAGGTAATATTGCTTTTGGTCAGTTGGCTGCCATTTCTTTAATATTTTGAATTTAATTCGAAATTTAAATACAAAAACACAAAGAATACTTACGAAGTCTAGTTATAAATTCTACTTTCTTTCGCTTAGACTGAAAGCATTAAGTACAAATAGCCTAAAATCGTAAATGTTTCTGCCTACATAGATCAGCGCACTTTGTACGCAATTATTTTTATTTTATTTTTGAAAGTGTGATGATATTTGTCACTGCGACGTGTCTGGAATTATTCCAAAGAATTCTGCCGGGTTCAAAAACACTTTATTTCCACTTCGTTTGTATGAGAAAGTAAGAAAAATATTGAATGCATTGACCGATAGGTATGCTGTAAATAAACATTTTAAAAACATTTTTTTTCAACTTCTAATGGACACTAGTCACATTATATGTACCAGGTACTGAGCGTATTTGCATCCGTCAATCCTAAACTTCTAAAAATAGCTTAACCTCTTTTCGCATGCACTATTAATAGATTTATTTTATTTTAAGTATTAAAACCAGGTAGCTGACTTATACTTTGCTCCTACAATATCTTTGTTGAACTATTTAAAACATACCTTTTGCTTATCTAGCAGGTAATTGATTAAAATTGTTCGTTTAAAGGTATCATATATATAGAAGTATCACTGATAAAAGGTACCACGGCATGATGCAATGCTATTACAATGGATGTTATTTAATTAGTGGAACTGCTGGACTGATTTTGTCGGAACCTTCACTGGCAGATAGCTAATGATATAAGGAGTAAGGCTGCTTTCTTAGACCAGCATCGTTCTGCTAGTAAACTACATTTCTCTTTCCTTAATTTTCTACCATACAGCAAAATTGTTGGCTGTTAGTAGAAAATTAATTCGTCAAACAGAATTGAACCAAACAGAACGTATACCGGTCTTCTTAAAAATAAAAAGAAGTGTAATGTCAGTTCACAAATGACAAAGTTGTACATACAAATATAAAATAAAAAATACGACGAGATCGTTTTTTGTTTTTTCGAAAGACGGTCCCCATTTCATCTCATCTCCATTTTTTTTATTGTTTATCATTACTTTCATCACGACGAAAACTTAAAGACTCGAAGACTTAAGATTAAAAGACTTAAACACTTGACATTGGCAGAAATAGCTGATAAGCTGGTTGCCATTCCACCAAAACAAGAAGAAGAAAAATACGACCAAGCTTTTGAAGTTTTCAACTTCATCTTTATTGTACTCTTTCGACTTCACGATGGGCATTTAGCTGAATTTGCCAATTAAACGTTGTCATTGTTTCATGCGTCATGTATGTTTATCACGGATTAGTCGATTTTATTTCTAGCTTTAATATGTTGTTCAGAAACGACATCGGCTGCAAATATTATCATCTCATCACAGTTCTTCAGTTTTAATATTTTAAATTTTCAGTATTAAGTTTAAGTATAGTAAAATTATTACTTTTCACCTTGTTCCTTCTTCTAAGAGCTTTTTTCTAAAACCAGGTTAAGCGTTAGCTTTTAAATTAAGTACTTTTTCATCGATTCGAACTCGACAGTTCATAAACCAAGTACCAGGTGATATCGAGGATCTGTAAAAATCTTACCAAGGTAATAGTACCACGCTTATTTCCGCACGAACAGGCCCGGCTCGACCTGGGCATCATGGTAGTACTTAGTATCTTTAAGTTACTTCTTACTAAGAACCCAAGCCAAGAAAACTTACAACTCTGTAAAAGAGAAGGGCCACTTGTAGCAAATCTTGTTCGAGTCTACCTGGCCAGTGTGATATACCTAGTAGGCCAAAACCTCCTTCTTTAGAAGAAGCTTATGTTCAGCAGAGCTACTGTTTCGGATGATAAAGACGACATACATATTTTTATGATGCATCAAAAAAAGTACATGGACATGGTCCAGATTCCTTTAATTTTTTTGACAGCACTTTAGTAGTACTTACTACTAAACTAGCGTGCACTGAAACAAGAAAATGCCTGAGTGCTAGTCAACTCCAACCAGCTTGATATTTATCCAGTAGTATTGAGTAAATAATACAAAGAGATATTTAAAATCATGATTTTTATTAAAATTTGATAGTTTAGACACCAGATGGCTTGGTGGTGAGTGTAACTACCTGCTATGCGCCAAAGGTGGCGGTTTCTTTCTCCTTTCAAATGAAACATTTGAACGCATGAACAGGTATGAACATTTAATGTTTGATTTCATGTTGGCGTTTCTATGCATACCTACTAATATACAAATGTAAATATCTGTTATTTGTTTGGTTGCTTGAACGCACTAACCTGTGGAAAAGCTGGTCGTATTTGGAAAATTCTTACGCTGTTAGATAGACCTATTATCGAGGAGGCTATATATCATTCCGCTACAACCAAAACGAACGGAGTATTGTTTTTGCAAAAAACGGAGGCAAATTATTCCTTTTGAGAGCTTTTATTTCTTGTACTACGTAAACAGTAAAATTTAAACGATAACAGTGTAAGAAAGAATTGTTTAGCTGTAAAAGTTCCTATAAAGTCAGGGACAGCTATTGAACCTCAATGGAGACAGCTTAGGTATGTATATCTTTTAAAGTTGGCTCACTGTAACCTTTTTAAGGTACCTACCTAAACAAATTTGTTCGTACTGATAAAAAATTACGCTACGGTCAATAGATTTTAGATTTATAGAAGCCGCAGATCTGTTTGCGCGGGTCAGCTAGGCTATACAAATAAATGAAATTGAAGGGTCTCGTTGTAATATTAATATAACGCTTTTTACTAAATGCAAATGTATGTATACACGGTACATATACCAAAATAACTTTTTACAATTTTTGTCTGTCTGTTTGTTCCGGGTAATCTTTGGAACTGCTGGACTGATTTCGACGGGACTTACACTGATAGATAGCTGACGATATAAGGAGTATTTTAGGCTACTATTTTTAACAAATGCACCACATGAGGCTCAAATAATTTACACTTCCCGTTTTCTCATAATTTTCTTTAATACAAACCTTGTCCTGAGAATAGCAAACACATAAAAAGAAGTATTATCAAATTTGGTGCAGTCGATCTAAAGTTATGCGCGTATATAAATTTTTGTGATTCATTTTTATTTATAGTATATAGATCAGTTGTGTAGTACCCATATTATAAGCTAGATGGCGTTCTGTAAATTTAGAGAGGAAGAATTTTATAAAAATAATAAAAAAGGTATTTATAGTAGGTGTTGCCGTGACGAACACCTGAAAGATACGTTGATATGTTTGCGAATAAAGATTTTAAGTAGGCGCCATCAACTGCCAGCTATCACAGTGAAGATGTTTACGAGGAAGGAACGACGTTTATGACTGCACACGAAAATAAATTGATCTAAATAGAAATGATAGTGAAACTTAGTTACAGATGGGTACGAAATATGAACTTAATATGATGACCACTCATAAATCTTATATATAAAATTGTCGTGTCGCGGTGTTTATTACCAAACTCCTCCGAAACGGCTGGAACAATATTTATTAAATTTTGTGTGCATGTCGGGTAGGTCTGAGAATCGACCAACATCTATTTTTGATACCCCTAAATGATGAGGGTGACCCACCTCATTTTTTTTACTTTTTTTATATATGGCAAAACCACGTTTGCTGAGTCAGTGTTGCTATATAACGGACGGATGAAGCAAGAATTAGATTCGATATTCATAATTGATATTTTTTGTACCTATCTGTGTTAATTCTAAGCCTGGAATACTTAATAAAGAGACTGCAATATTTTACATAACTATCATCATCTTCCTGACCTGTAAAACCAAGAGTGATAGGCGTCGGCTTATACATAACCACTGACGAAATCTTTATATATATATATAAATCTTTGCGTGTGTATGTGACTAAACTCCTTCTAAACAGAAACAACTGAATAGATTTTAATGAAATTTTGTGTCTATTCCTCTAGATTCGAGAATGGTTCAGATTCACAAAAAAATATTCTCGGTCCAATGGATAATGTTTATTTAATATTTTTTTATTTAAGGGGGACATGCCAAGGTGGCCCGAGGTACGTCGGGGTTCCAAGCTCCTAGTACCCGAGACAGCGTGTTGTTTTAGTCGGTTCAAGTCCGACATACCACCAGGAGGTTGGTATACGAGGGGATTTCCGCACGTGGGAAAAGGGGTTACATGCCACCTTGCCATGAACATTACGTCTTTATAAAGGTTCAACAAAGCCGTCACTTTGCATAAAAAATCTATTTTTGTAGCTAATTGAGTGGTCCCGCGGCGTTACCTGAGGCTGGAGTTATACCGCGGCGTGGGTAGCACCACAGAGCTCATATGGAATGCTAATAAATAAATAAATTGATAGTAAAATCAATAGTTAAAAATAGACAGAGATAAATGAACTTAGGTCAATAATGTTGTTGTGTTACTATTTATAACTATATAACACAATTACGTCTAATACACAACGCCATCCAGTCCCTAACATGGCAGAGAATATAATATATTATATTCATATCAGAAACTTTAACCTAGCTACAGCGATTTACTATAATTCATTAAAATATACTTACCCAGTTTATTTACAGTAAACACTATGGTATTTCTTACTTTTATATGGAATAGGGGGCAAACGAGCAGATATATCCTGCTGCCTGATGGTAAGCGATTATATATTATATTGCTTATTTTTCTTGAACATTTGAAGGTCGTTTTGGTCCGATAATATCGCTGGTGACTCTCCGCTGAATGCGGTCCATAGGGAAGAGATGGTTCTGGGGATGCCCCTGCCCAAAGATTAGAAAAGTATTCCATATGAGCCTTAAGCACCTTAAGCAAGAAGAAGGTGATGGGTCTAAGTGAAATACCGTCTCGATCTATTGAATACGTCAAGCTTCTTCGAGGTTAATTTGGTCGTAAGACCAATTTGGTCGTAAGACCAATTTGGTCGTAAGACCAAATTAATTAATTAATTTGGTCGTAAGAGCAAGGCGGGCTTTTCTGTCTCGAGGTGGTGACGGACAGCATTAAGGTTACTATGTAATAACCTGATGTTGCAAAGGTCCACGACCAACGTGGTTGGGGATGGGCCTTCAATATCCTCACTCACTCTGTCAAACACAACGCAGGTTTCACATCGGTTTTCTGTGAGACCGTTGTATCACTTCGGTCAAGCTCGTCCATTCATGCCGAAGCGTGGTTTTTCCACGGTATAGGTAACTGTTTGGACTATAGCAGAACAGAGACATCTTCCGCCCATTTTAAGACTCTTTTTGTCTTTAAATTGTAAATGGTTTCAATTGGTTTGTGTAGATGGCAATAGCAACTTAACAATAAAATGAATTTGTCTTCTATTCTACTTTATAAATTCTTTAAATTATAATCTTGTAATTATTTAATGAATAATAACTATGTGTACGAATACTAATGAATATGCGGTGTTTTACATAGGAAATATTAACATCTACGATTTTATCTTCTTGAAAAGCTCAATAACATAAGATGAATTTATGTATTAAATGACTTATTTCTTTCTTTTTCTTGCAGAATGGCAAACTGTTCAGATGTCGACGATTCTGCCAGTGTCGAATGCTTCGGAAATATGTATTAAATGACTTTACTTTCCATTATAAACACCTACAAAGTTCTAGTAGTAGTAAAGAATAAAAAACGTAACTATAACTGTCAGTGTCATAATTTGACAGTAGTCTAAGATATAATTTTAGAACGGAGATACCGAAACCAAAAAGGCAGTAAATTAACGTGATCTACGAGAGCGGTTCTGAACTTATTTTCACACGTATAATGTGAATGTATATTGTATACGAACACTTGTTTCATGGGAGAGCGTCAACGGATTTTTATACCTGAAGAGATGGCTACCACCAGTACAGCCGTTGCGACTGTTCCTCCACAAATTCAAGAGGTAATCCCAAACATTGATAAGATTTTCGTTATCTTTTCTATTTGGCCATTCAATACTCTTGATAACTGACTCGAATTTACTCGAAGTCGCACACGAGTTTTGTTTTTTTCGGATATCGCTATGGAATATTTAAAGAAAGTTGGCGTTTGCGTCATTAAAACACATTTTAAGATATTAAAACACGAATATTCAACTAATCCCGGTTTACTCAGTGATGTTAATGTTCTGGATCTGACCAGGATAGTGGCTGGTCCTTTTTGTACTATGGTTTTGGGTGATTTAGGTGCAAATGTAATAAAAGTGGAGAGTTTTGAAGGGGATGAGTCTCGGAAATGGGGTCCTCCTTTTATTAACAATAAAAATGACTCATATTATTCTCTTTCTGTGAACAGAAATAAGAAGAGTATTTGTATTGATTTTAAGACACCTGAAGGTAAGTTTTTACTGTTTATATCTTTTCTTTACTTAAATATTATTGTAATTTTTAAGTCCTTTAAAAAATAACAAGTAATCAGGAAAAGTTAATTATTTCTAAGAAAAACTTTGTTTCTTCTTGTTATTGTGTCATTTTCGTTTCTAAGAAAAAAATTGAGAAATATTTTAAATAGATAGTTAATAAATAAACATTACCAAACTTATTTTTCAAGGCTAACATAAAAATTTTATGTTAACTAAAATATTACAATGAATTTTAATGAACATAAGGAAAAACATAGTACATTTTTTTTTTAAAACTACAAACTTTAAATATTTTTTAAATTTTAATGAGACAATAACTAATACCAGTTTTTTTTTTAATTTAAACGGTAACAAACAAACTTTTTTCTTGTCTTTGTTCTTTTGTTTGTAAAAGAGTGATAACCATAAAATGTATATCCCAGCCTATATGACCAAGTTTAATATTTCAAAGACCTCTCAAACTTGACCCTGAACAATATGTGTTCTTACTAACAACCAGTAAATAAATACTGTAAATTGATAAAGACCTGACATCAAAAACACATTTAACAAAAGGCTAAATATAACCACTTATTATCAGTTGGACACACTGTTTACTTAAGTTTTATCTCAGAACACTTCATGTGAGCTGTCTTAACAAGGTCAGACCTTCAGAATAAGAGCTCTGGCACTCTCATTAGACTTTCTTGAGTTCCTGAAATAGTTTCATGTTTCATAAAATGAAAAACATCAAAGCAAGTAAGCATACAGCGACTGGCCGATCCTACAGAAAATAAGCCTGATTAAGCATGGATTTTACTAAGAGAAGACCTGACATCACATAATGCAGATCCTCCCCAAAGCAGGGTACCACAATCCAATCTCTAAGCTAATTTTATTGCAAACATTTCAAGGGTACATACTCTTGGCTCATTATATTCCTATAGAACTGGAGATATGAAGGAATTTTCCACCCTGTCACTAAAAAGGGCAAAAAAGTGATTGTAATGTAACTTTTCTCAATTAATTCTGAATCTAAAACAAAAAGAATTATATGTAAACTTGCTTTAGCCTGCGGCTTCACTCTGTATGTCGTTTATTATGGTATAGAGTATAATCAAAGTATCTCTATGCCAAATTTAATTAAAATGGGTATAGCAGTTTGTATGTGTAAAATGGTGTCAAACAGACAGAGTTACTCTTGAATCTATAATATTAGTATGGTTGATATTAGTAATTCTTTTAAAAAAACTACAGTACATTTTTCAAAGTATTTTAATAATATGTGCAATCAATCTCCTTAAAATTTTAGTGCTAAACATATTGTTTACTTGACAAAAACAATGGTAGGTGTAAATTATTGATTCACACTGACAATGGAGAGCTTCATTCAAAATTAAATTTTATTCAATTAACATAGAGTTCTATTCTGTAGTTCATGAAGGAGAATATGGTATTTCTGGTAATTTATAATAATGATAGTATTTCCATGACAGCTATGCTTGTAAAAAGTAGGTAAGAACAATCTATGCTTATAAAATAACTTGTCTTGACTAGCTGATTCATTAATTGCTTTTTACCCGACTATGGCAAAGCCAAAAGTAAAGATAATCGTTTTGGCAGTCTATGTATGTATGTTACCGTAAATAGTAGCAGTTGTGTTATTCTCATGTATAAGCTATATTACTGTAAAGTTTCATCTAAATCTGTTGAGTAGTTTTTGAGAGAAAGAGTGACAAACATCCATACATCCTGACAAGCTTTCTCATTAATAATATTAGTTGGATAGTAGGAAATAGGATACATCCTTTAAGCTGTTCCTAGCAGGTATAAAAAGTACTAGTATTGGTTGTGTCGCTAAAATAATAGTAGTAATAAAAATTGGCTTAACTTGTTTATAAATTAGGTATAGATGTTTTGATCTCTCATTTTGAAAGTATTGTAATTTCAGGCAAGAAAGTGTTGCACGATATAGCACGAAAATGTGATGTTCTGGTAGAAAATTTTATACCTGGCAAACTCGATCAGTATGATATGGGCTACGAGAAACTGAAAGATATCAACCAGAAATTAATATACTGTTCTATTACGGGCTTCGGATCTACCGGACCTTATGCACAGAAACCAGGGTAAGATTTTTTTGCGGAAAATCGTGAAAATTTTATTTTATGTAATTGGGGGCAAACGAGCAGACGTATCACCTGATGGTAAGCGATTACCGCCGCCCATGGACACCTGCAACACCAGAGGCGTCACAAGTGCGTTGCCGTTCTTGGGGGATGGGGAGAAGGGTGAGGGAAGGATAGGATTATGGGCCTCCGGTATCCTCACTCACTCGGTGAAACACAGCGCAGGTGTTGTTTCACCCCGGTTTTCTGTGAGGCCGTGGTATCACTCCGGTCGAGCTGGCCCATGCATGCCGAAGCGTGGCTCTCCTACGGTGTATTATCTGTATATGGTCTCTGAAAAATAGCTTGATCTATTTAACAGTTGTCGTTAGTAAACTAGGCAAGGCAGTTGCTATAAATCATTTATTATTTCCATTAGTTTGATTAGCACATTCATTCGCCATGAACTCGTTATCACGAAAATCGTATTATTTGCTAGTAGATTCAATGTGAATGTAAATAAATATACCAAGTTTGTATATGTAGTATTGACTCAAACATTTTTTGGCCAATCATCCAATCCATTTCGACTGTGTCCGCTATCCTCAGGGTCAACTCGCCAACTTCTGGTAATAACCCCTTCCTAAAACCTCCTAAAATGAGGAATTTGCATTGTCATCATCGTGGCCATCACTTATTGTGATGAAAACTACAATTTAGCAACACTACAACCTGGTGTGGTTAGTTCCATAGAGTCGATGATTTAATGATATCCAATTCAACGCTTACCATAGTATTCCTTGAGCTTCTTACGCACAATTATTTAATTCCACTCATTATTTCTGTTCTTACAATCTCCTGGAAATTATATCCTAATAAACTTTCTTCCAGCTACGATGTCATAGCTTCGGCAATGGGCGGCTTGCTCAACACAACCGGGGAACGTAACGGTGACCCTTGCAAACCTGGAGTTGCAATCACAGATGTCACAACGGGCCTTCATGCGTTCGGAGCTATCATGACGGCGTTATATTTCCGCCAGAAAACAGGCAAAGGGCAAAAGATTGACTGCAATCTCCTCTCTTCACAAATAGCGAGCATGATAAACATAGCCACGATTTATTTGAATTGTGGTATTGAAGGGCAAAGGTGGGGGACGGCTCACGCTAATCTGGTCCCGTACCAAGCGTTCAAAACCCAGGATGGGTACATGGTGATAGGTACTGGTTCGAATGCCCAATTCGTAGACTTTTGCAAGATTATCGGAAGAGCAGACTTGATCGACGATGAGAGATTTAAGGACAATTCGAAAAGAGTGGAAAATAGAGAAGAGATTATTAAAATAATCAGCGAAATTATTGTTACGAAAACAAGTAAAGAATGGAAGGAACTTTTTAAAGGTGCCTCTTTCCCCAATGGACCAATTAATAAGATGAAAGACGTTTTCGAAGATGAGCATGTTAAGGCTATTAATTTAGTTAAAGAGTTACCACATCCAGAGGCAGGGGCAATCAAGGTAGTGGGCCCCCCTACTGTTTATGGGCTGGGCGGTAATGAGGCCAGGACAGCTCCTCCCATTTTGGGACAACACACCAGAGACATATTGGCGAATTTTTTGGGTTACCACGATAAGAAAATTGACTTGTTATTTGCGGATAAAATCGTGCGTTGAAAAGGCAATATTAAAACCCGACTCTGTGGCAAAAGACATCTTTCTACTAAAAATGTGCTTTTTTCTTAAAGTCTGTATTAACAATATTCAGTTTTTAACTCAAGACTTTATTTGTCGTGACTATAATATTCTTTATCAATAGTGGTAATCTTTTTAAACTCTAGTATCATTTTACCCCACATCAAAGACTGCTATCTCGACACATTAAAATATGATGTTATAAAGCATATCTTTATCGAATAATATCCATTTAAATACACAGTTTTGTGTACTTATATATCTTTATCATCTCATAGTGATATCAAGTATTGTATGTCTTTTTTTTTAATTTCTGTGTTGTAAACCCTTTATTTTGGATTGCCTTAAGCCGCGACCAGAAAAGAAAAAACGGGGTCGAATTCTTCAAATATTAAGCATGTTTGGCCACATGTAGACCCCATCCAAATGCCTAGTTGCTTAAGGACTAGCTCCCGCTCGGTGAGATTCTCATTTCTGGTCATGGTTTTAAAAAGACAAGTACCATAATTATATTAAGTTCACCAAATTGCAATTCTTGTTTTTTTTACTATTCTACATTTCGTAGTGGATATTATTTTTTGGAATTTGTTAAGTCTATAAACAAATTTGCTAATACCAAACATATTGACTGCCTCGGTGGCGCAGTGGTAGCGTACGCGACTGCTGTCCATGAGGTCTCGGGTTCGAATCCTAGGTCGGACCAAATGTTTGTATGATCTGCAAATATTTGTTTCGGAGTTTGGGTGTTTTCTATGTATAATGTGTATGTATTTACAAAAAAAAAGTATTTATGTATTCATATCAGTTGTCTAGTATCCATAATACAAGCTCTGCTTAGTTTGGGACTAGATGGCATTGTGTGTTAGATGTCCGAAATATTTATTATTATTATTATTATTATTATTATATCCTACCTACCTTCCTTGCCGTAACTCACCGGATTTAGATTTCAAGTTGTTATTTAATTTTGACAAAAAAGTATACAAAAAAATGTAAAAGAAAGTTATTAATGGATATTTATTTGTATTGCACCGCAAAGTAAGTTTTTTTTAAATTTATTCAACTTATGATTATGGAGTTTATTTATGCAATATATTATTCTTTTTGTTTCCAGGAACCTCGCGTAGCTGTGATAACCCTTCGTGCACCACAGACCCAACAGCGCAAGAAGGTCGTCTGGACCGAGGATACTGTCGACAATGAAAATATGAATAAGAAGAAATCTAAATGTACGTACATTTTTTTTTATTTACAAAAATACTGTAAAAAAAGTATATAAATGAATAACACGCCTACAAAAGTATGTTACAAGCAAACATACAAACACTACATGACCCTAATAATAATGCTAAAATTGAGAAATCCCGAAGTCACTGTAGGTTCTGTTACTCTCTATGGGCTAGTGTTTTATTTTTAAATCATATTGTTTAACCATCACATTAATTTCTCTGATTGTCACCCTTCTGATGTAGATATTGTTTTAATGGAAGTCATAGTGCTACTTACTTCCATGCAATTCCTAAATCTGGAACTACTTCACTGGGATACCTAATGACGCCATTATTGGTACCAAGTGTAACCTAGTAAGGCTCCAAATGTAATTTCTTATTATTTTTATTGAATGAAATCACTTTAAATAGGCCATTAATTACAATAAATATATTTCGCGGGTAGTTTCACATACACACAAACAAAAATCTGTTCTAGAGACACAAGTTTATGATATTTTGTTATGTACAGGTTGTTGTGTATACGAGAAACCTCACAAGTTTGGCGAATCAGATTCTGATGACAGCGACGACGAATGCGAGCACTGTGCCGGACACGTGGAGAAGCGAAAGCTCAAGAAAACTGGAACACAACATACCGCTAAGAGTAGCGCTACTACCACTGCTACTGTGCAGGTGTCATAACTTTGAATCAAAATCTTTTTATAGCCTGATATTTATTTTGTAGCCTGATGGTAAGCGATTACTGGCGCAGTGCATTGGCTGCCTTTGGGGAATGAGGAGGGGTTGGGGTATGGACCTCCGGTATCCTTGCGTTTGGGGAATGAGGAGGGGTTGGGGTATGGACCTCCGGTATCCACTCTCGGTGAAACACAGCGCAGGCGCTGTTTTACTCCGGTTTTCTGTGAGGTGAATTGTGTAATCGAAAGTTTCAGAACCAAAACTCGAGGATATTACAGTAGACCGCAGACGACTCGGGCGTCGGAGATCGTAAAACGATCTCCATCCTCCATAAGCGCAAGCCTGGGGATGATAGGCAAGGCCACCTGTCGCCCCAGTAGAAGCGGGCTGAGGTGCGGCGCGAACTCTACAAAGTGCTCGCGCCTTTTTCTAAATAAGAGCATTAGAGTTAAATAAGTTAACTACAAACCGTAGGTGGCCCGTGGTACGTCGGAGTTCCAGGTTATCCGACTTCTAGTACTCGAGACGGTGTGTGGTTTTAGTCAGTTCGAGTCCGACATAGCCACCAGTTAGTGGCACACGAGGGGATTTCCACCCAAAAGAAAGTGGTATAGCAGTCCAAAACCTCCTTATTAAGTTTACTAAAGAGAAGGCTATGCCCAGCTGTTAAAAGCTGTTGATGTGATGTAAAATATTCTCAAATCGCGACAGTTTCAATATTCACCTTTTTTGCTCTCAGGAAGAAACTCCACCTCCCGAATCAGACATGGTGATAACTCTTCAACCAGCGGAACCAACACCTGCGCCTACGCCGCCAGACAAGGACGGCGATAACAACGCTGTTTAATTAAAACTGGCAACATTTGTTGTACTCTACTATATTTTAAGATTTATTCATGATGGACTGACGTTGGAGACGGTGCGTTATTATAAATATATACATTAAAGCAGTATTTTATATAAAGTTATGTCAGGTTCGTTCTTAATATATAGATAATAAAATAAGAGATAACAATAATTGCTCGCATGACTATTTATTGAGAGAGTGAAATGTGTAAGTACAGTCAAGACCAAAAGGAGATGAACAAAAACAAAATTGCTTGGTAGGCCGGTTGGTTTTATGGTTAGTTATGCTGCTAAGCAGATATCGTAGTTTCGGTTTATTAACTATGAATTTATATGTATCAATATCAGTCTGATATAACATTTAGATTTAGCATAGTTTGAGATCAGAAGGCCATGTATGCGATGTGATATTTCCAAAAGTCGTTTAAATTAATGCTTAATTTGTGGAGATGTTTTGGATGTAATTTTGTTCGGCATCTTTTGAACAGTGTTCAGTTAATTCGTACAATTAATTGTGGCTCCGCTTGAGAGGTGAAGTATAAATGCATCCATCTAATTAGCCTTTCGAAAAATGCGTAAGGTTATTCTGACTGTACCCACTCATATACAACACACTCTACACGATTTCCATAAACAATCGCTGGTAGATATTATATGGTAAGAAATTCAATAATCTTTTAAGAAGTAGTTATTCCTGTTATTTAAAAAATAAAATGTTTTACTACTGTTAAATTTGGCATTTAATATACCATCTACAGGTATAGATGGTACTAGGTAGTAGAATTCTAGTAGTATTTCTACCATTGCGAGATTCATCATGAACAAAACTACTATTCTACTATAGACACTATAAGGTTTAATATAAAAAAAAGAAACACTTGTGATGTTGTGAAATAAATGCGAATGCTAGTTGAAATATTAATAAAAGATTACTGAAAATAATTCCTATTGCAAATTTTTTTTATTACCTGTAGATACTTATTAATTTGACAGGAAAAAAACCTCTTTGACTCCCAAAATGTTCTGGCATCTAGTTTTGTATCTTATTACGTAAATGGCAGAAAATGCTACTTAACAAAATACCCCTGATAATTAAATTAATATATTTCAATGTTTGATATTAGTATACGTGTCTCGGAGAGCACGTTAAGTTTTCAGTTCCGGTTACTATATGAACTTCTGTACCAATTGGCTACCCATAACGATTTTATTAAACGGATCCCTAAAAAGACCAGCAACATTCAGTCTTCATTGTTCGATATCACGGGTTAAACTGCTGTGATCTGATAGCTCGTGTGAATCGTATGGTAGTAAAGTAAGCAATTACATGGGACAACACTTTTTGTGATCGTTAAATTGTTATTCTCGCTCTAGGTGTTCTTTGTGGCTTTCGTGTATATTTGCAAGTACCCAGGATTTATTCTTAGTGCGACAGTTGTCTTAAGAAAACTAACAGACCTCAACTTAGTTTAGAAAAAATTCTTAGAGGAAGTTCCGCCTGCGTGTATATCAATTATCGCGGTAAATAGTAGCCTATGCCCGTCCTCAAAAATCAAAGGGTCTCCACTGTAAATAACGTTCAAATCGATTCAGCAGTTTAACCGTGAAAGGGTAACATACAGAGTTATTTTCAACATTATTCATCAACAACCCATAACGGCCCACTGCTGGGCTCGGGTCTCCTCTCAGGAGAGGGTTAAGGCCATACGTCCCCACGCTGACCAAGTGCGGGTTGGAGACTGGGACATTATTAGCATGGATTATTAAGTAAATAACAACAATAAATAATATTTTACACAATATATTGAATAATATTGATACATTATCAACCACATAATTTATCAGTCGAACATCACCGCAGTGAAGTTAGCCCCCAGTATTTCATACTATTTCAGAAAATAATTCCTGATAATCGGAATATTTGAAGGTTATAATTACGTTATATACCTATGACATAAAGGCAATACTGTTTCGATTTTAAGATAACTAGATGATTTAAATAAAGTGAAATAAATGATGGACACGAGTATAATTAGGGTAGTTGACACCTTAGTCACATTATTACTTTTTATCATCTGTTAGAACGATAACTTTCTCTGGAAAATGTACTAAATACAAACTTGTGTCGTCTCTTTAAGACTATCTACTCGATATGCATGTTGTTTATTTAATTTCATTATCTGATCATTTAAGTCTTTATAACACAGGAAAAAAATATAAATAGGCTTGAAAATAGTCAAACTAATGTTCAAAGTGAAATTTAAAACTGATTAAATCTGTACCATTCAAACGCCGCCATTTTGCGCGCGCTTTTGATACAGTCAATTTCGTGTTTGTTTACTATGTAGTGTTTCAGTTGCTTTATACTTATTTAGTTTTAATTTCTATAAAACTCATGGAAAGTAATTTTTCACAAACACTATTAGCACAACTTGAATTTCGACTCCGATAATTTCGATAAAGTAATTTTCGACGTCACATTTCTTTTCGACGAATAGTAACGCGTTTTGAAAGTTTGAATTTCCCTCCGTTAATTTATACTTTTTATTTTATATTTTCTGGGTTTAAATCATTACTAAACAAAAAGAAATACCTCTTAAGTATATTTTCTTTACTATATACTCAAGAGGTAACAATAAAGCATATATTTATTGAGCTTTAGTGAGCAATATATTTAAATGTTTATTTAATTATAATTTGTAATAGAAGTGAAGAGATGTAATAATTATATTTGCCGAGACGTTTAGTAATGTGCGTTTTAATGAAGGAGATAGCGGTATTTATTTACGGTCCATTCAACTACCCTTTTAATATGAAAAGTTCAGTCTGAATATAACTAACTATACAACGTGTGCGTCAGGCTGGCCCGAACCCAAGGAATTTGGTCACGAGATTTGTATCAATTAAATGTACCTACTCCTTAATACATACTAACGTACTTATCTCGATTTCAATGTACCTACTTTGTAAAAAAACAATGAACAAGAAACCGAATTCAAGAACTGGACCGATTGAAATGGGTCCACAGCAACAGCTTACAAATAGAAAGTAATTATCAAAACGGTTCACCCAGTGGAAAGTTCAGAGCTAAGAAACAAAAAAAAAATACAGTCGAATTGATATGACCTCCTCCTTTTTTTTAGTCGGTTAAAAAGTTGTTACTATAAAATATTGGGTATTTCTGGTTAACATTTTGGGTTGTAGGTAGGGCCAGCCTGACGGTCACTAAACGGACACTAATTACATCTACCTTGGATTACAAATATAATTATGTCTAAACAAAATGTCGTTGTACATAACAACTAAAATAAACGGTATAAGTTTATTACAGTACTGGGCAAGAAATAATGCACGGCGGCCTCTAGAAAGAGACATTCGGCTAATTTCGGCTTTGTAGAGCATTGTCCCTTTCGCACGAAATACTTACAGTCCTTAACACCACCGCAATTGTCGAACGACTGACAAAGCGTAACACATGTAGTGTGCGAAAGGGACAACGCTCTACAAAGCCGATACTAGCCGAATGTCTCTTTCTAGAAGTCGATGTGCGTTATTTCTTGCCCGGTACGGTACACTGGAGTGCGTGGAAGTGGTGTCTAGTCACAGCTGACACACCCAGCGAAAAAATTAGAGATCAGTGGTTAGACACTAGCATTGGGAGCTTTAGCGTATCTAAACATAACAATTATTTAATTACTTGTATTCAATTTTTTTTTTTCTACAGGTCCATTTTATCTCTAAACTATAATTATCGGGTCGATTCCATTTTGAGAAATTAAGTCCAAGTTATTCATTTATTATTATCTTAATAACATTTTTACTAAATCCATTTGAATATTTATAATAGTACTGATACAAAATCAAATTAATCATAAATTAATTTTGTCTGATAAATCTGGATAATCTCTGTAACATGTTGACCTATTGTCATGGGACTTTCATGGGCGAAAGTGGTAGAGATTATAAAACTTGATTTTAAAAAAAATGTCTGGATTTTATGGTGAATATAGTTACGAGAATTATAGGTGATCAGGCATTATTACATATTTTGTAAGTAAATTACTTCCATTAAGTTACAACAAGACCTTTGGATAATTTTATTTTAAAGAAAAATGTATATCCACATAAGGCATTTATATATATGTAAGATAACTTATGTACAAACGGCCCTTAGGTAGGCCCAACTAATAACAACACATCAAAGAATTATTAAATATAATAATAACTATGCTTAATAAACCAGATCTGGATATACAATATTGTTTTGAACTATGTATTTAAACATCTATATACTAACATCATATACATAATTACTTCATGTACACAAGAAAACCCATTATATAAGAGGCAGTCTCTACATATAATTAGAGTTAATAATAACAATAATATTGTTAATATAGAGCATTATTATAAACTTGTATGTAAACGAAAGCTATATAGAAAACTACCGGTCTGGCTCCACACTTGAATTGTCTCTGTAATCTGCATGTAAACCTTCCTCTAGAATCATTCCCTGTATTGATATCCGTTGAGTAGTTTGTAACAGACAGATGAAGCGACTTCATAGTATTATATAAGGAAGATATAAAAAAAAAACAACAACCCATAATGTCCCACTGCTGGGCTCGGGTCTCCTCTCAGGAGAGGGTTAAGGCCATACGTCCCCACGCTGGCCAAGTGCGGGTTGGGGACTCGCAAGAATACGTTGTGGCTACGTAAATCTTGCCGTTGGATGTTTTTAAGCCGCCCGAAGGCCTCCAACTAAGCTTCACGACTGTTATCTTATGATAACAACCGGGACCGACTGCTTAACGTGACCTCCGAATCACGGAGACGCTCATGGTAACATGCCACCAGTGGTCACCCATCCAGGTACTGACCGCGCCATCGTTGCTTACCCTCGATGATTGTTTCTAATCACCGAGTGCAACTGGGCTATGAGCGCCTCAAGGAAGATATATTCAAACACAACTATTCATATTATGGTAACTTCATAGCCAAATAACATATAGACAAAACATATATCATTATGCAAATCACATAATAATATTTATTCTGGGTCAGAATCGAACCCATGACCACTAGCTTGCAGTCAGGAGAACTAACAGGCCTAAACTTAGAAAGAGAACTTCAATTGCGCGATCCAGACCCCAAAAGGTTTAGTCATATATATACAAGTTTGTTCACACATTTATTAGATCGAGTTGAAGGTCCGGTTGTCCAGTCTGATTATTCTTGAAATATAACTATGTAAGTACATTAATTAATAGAGGCGCTCATAGCCCAGTTGCACTCGGTGATTAGAAACAATCATCGAGGGTAAGCAACGATGGCGCGGTCAGTACCTGGATGGGTGACCGCTGGTGGCATATTACCATGTGCGTCTCCGTGATTCGGAGGTCACGTTAAGCAGTCGGTCCCGGTTGTTATCATACGATAACAGTCGTGAAGCTGAGTTGGAGGTCTTCGGGCGGCTTAAAAACATCCAACGGCAAGATTTACGTAGCCACAACGTATTCTTGCGAGTCCCCAACCCGCACTTGGCCAGCGTGGGGACGTATGGCCTTAACCCTCTCCTGAGAGGAGACCCGAGCCCAGCAGTGGGACATTATGGGTTGTTGTTTGTTTGTTTAAGTACATTAATTGATCATCTTCTTAATTTCCTGAAAAAAGAAAGAAACAATATATTTATAAATATATTGGTATCGGTAATTATAATATTGGTCGGTGTGGTAACGGGCTAAGAATATGGAATGATGAAACACAACCTCGATTATTTCCATAGTAGTAGGGACACGAAAAAAGTATCGATACTTTGCATTCGATACTTTTACTCCATGTGTACTTTAACCCGTAAAAAAGGGCGTCCTTAGATCTCGGTAAGAAAAGTACTCGATACTTCTACTCAATTACTATTATTAAAAAAAAGCTCGCTTATATGCCTCGTAAAGAAAAGTACTCGATACTGTGAAGTATCGATACTTTCGTTTCCATACTACTCTTGAGTAAATTATCGATACTTTCTATTCGAAACCGTATCTCTACAGGGTTGTCGTAAGATGCCACTACGCGGGACAACATCTCTATGTATATATAGAGCATAGAGAAGGTAAAGTTGAAAACCTATCTTCACATCATAAAGAGTCTTTAAGAGTCCACTGCTAGACCTAGGCCTCTCCTCAAAAAGGAGGTGTAGCTCTACTATACAATGTAAGCTACCCTGCGTGGTTTGTTCCTTTGACCGGCTCTTATGAAACCCTCGGGTAAAATGGGGGTGCTGTTCCTCATTCTTAACCCGTCACAACACATATTTTAATTAAACTTCTATATCACTTTTTTAACTTCCGCATTAGGCGTAAATCTTGTGTCGCGGGAAATTTATAAACATATAGAAACGGACACAATGGACACCCAGGCTCAGAACAACAATTTGTGAGTCACACAAAGCTGGCGAAATAGTAAGCGCCGTGGCGACCGCTAAATCACTATGCCCTTCATCCCCTAATATAGTATAGTTTAGTATTAAAAAAATTACCTATTCAAAGGTTTCTCCTTATAAGTGACATTTTTCCTCGGCCTCCTGGTCCTGCCTTCATTGACCGAATCCCCTCCACCACCGCTCCCACTGTCGCTGTCCCGACTGTCGTGGCTGCCGCCTCTACTGCGCTGAACACTGTCCCTCTCACTCAACAATCTCCCTCTTACGTGTCCATCTTGGTTATTCACCCTTCTGTGGTTCTCTGGTTCATTTGGTCTGTTCCGTTCATAAGTATCTTGGCTGATGCGGCTCTGGTGGCTGGTACGGTCGTCCTGACTGTTGATCCTGCAACGGAGAGCTTCGTGGCTGTCTCTCCGACTGACTGTCGGGTCAGGCTCCGTTTTTATTTCTTTATCAAGTAGACGGCTGCGATTTACACTGTAAAATATGTGAATTATGAAAACTGACACAACAATGAAAGTTAAATATGATATCTATCTATATAAGCAATGAAACTTACAAGTAGTACTCTACGTAAACACCACGTGTTAATATATTATATTATAAGAGAGGTTAAAGTAAGCCAACCTTAAAAAAAAGGTATGCTGTCACATAAGTTTTTTCGTGGGAGCGCCACGCTTCGGCATGAATGGGCCGGCTCCACCGGAGTGATACCACGGCCTCACAGAAAACCGATGTGAAACAGCGCTTGCGCTGTGTTTCACCGAGTGAGTGAGGATACCGGAGGCCCATAATCCAATACGCGAGTGGCGTGAAGCCGCCCGTCGAGCCACTATGGTTCGGTGGTCGTCGCGGCTGGAGGCTCCACGTGCTGGCTTCGCCACCGTGGAGGCGCTCCAGCCCGTCATCCTCGAGTGGGCAGGGCGACAGCACGGTACCCTTTCCTTCCGACTGACGCAGGTGCTTTCCGGGCACGGTTGCTTCGGGAAGTACCTGCACTCGGTCGCGCGGAGGGAATTGAGTCCCGCCTGCCACCACTGCGACTGCAGTGAGGACTCGGCCCAGCACACGCTGGCGGTGTTCCCCGCTTGGACGCCGCAGCGCCGAGCCCTCACTGCAGTCATCTCTGAGTCATCTGGAGGAGATCTCTTGCTGCCGGCCGTCGTACGCCCCATGGCCGGCGGCGAGAGCAGCTTTACCGCGGTCGCGACCTTCTGCGAGGAAGTCATCTCGCAGAAGGAGGCGGCGGAGAAGGCCCGGGAGGACGATCTCCACTCGGACCCGATCCGCCGCCGGCGAACCGGGCGGCGGAGGCGCGCCTACCAGCGCTTCATGCCGCCCTGAGTGAGTGTGGCCGCGGATGGGCGGGACGGGTTTTCCCCCCCATCCGCTACATAGGCCACCCGCGAAGGGGGCGACGTTACGCGTGTGCCATACGTCGCCTACCTTAAGAGTTTAACATCAGATGACGAAGCCCGCTTCAGTGCGGGCTGGCGCTGGGAGGGGTCCGGATAGCGTAAGAAAGCGGTTCCCGGATCCCTCCCGTCTCAGGCGCAGAGTGGCCCATCGTGGTGGTTTAGTGGGTAGTCTGGCGAGTCAGTCAGGAGTTCCACACAAAGCGAACCCCCCGTGCCCGCGGGGGGGAGCGAAGTGCGTAAAGGAATTCCACCACGTCAAAACAAAAAAAAAAAAAGGCCCATAATCCAACCCTTCCCCTCATCCCCTTCCCCATCCCCTAAGGCGGGAAACACACTTGTGATGCCTCTGGTGTTACGGGTGTCCATAATGCGGCGGCGGTAATCGTCATCAGGCGATACGCCTGCTCGTTTGCCCCCTATTCAATAACTTTTAATAATTATGTGGTACATGATTTTCACGAAACTTTATACTCTGCTCTTGACAGAAGCCTGCTGGTAGCCTATAAATTCCTCGATAAATGGGATATCTAACATTAAATGATTTTTTCAAATCATAAGAGCAATTACTGAGACTAGCAGTTTTAACCAGCTTATGTTATTATAGATAGGTAAATACAAAATCTCTTTTTAAAATAATGTTATACTCACGAAACGATAACAGCCGAGTCAGTGGCCCCATTGGGGCTGGGCGCGTCGAACGTGACAAGTGGGTCGGACGGAGACCGAGCTCGCTTGGGAGGTGAGCTCTCGCCTTCAGAGTCCAGCTGCATCTTCGCCACCATAACCTTCAACACTCGCCCGGTCATACTAAAATAAAAGTCGCCATACTTGTAACCAAGTCTCCTAAACTCGAGAGCACACTTATATGCATCCTCAGTACCATGCAATAATAATCACAGTAATAGCAGTAAATAAAACAATAATGGCGCTCATAGCCCAGTTGCACTCGGTGTTTAGAAACAATCACCGAGGGTAAGCAACGATGGCGCGGTCAGTACATGGATGGGTGACCGCTAGTGGCATGTTACCATGAGCGTCTCCGTGATTCGGAGGTCACGTTAAGCAGTCGGTCCTGGTTGTTATCATAGGATAACAGTCGTGAAGCTTAGTTGGAGGCCTTTGGGCGGCTTGAAAACATCCGACGGTAAGATTACGTAGCCACAACGTTGTCTTGCCAGTCCCCAACCCGAGCCCAGCAGTGGGACGTTATGGGTTGTTGATGAAAACAATAATTACTAAGCGAATCTCACACACGGGTGTCTAACTCCAAATTAGGCAGAACAGTTTCCAGTGGTAACCAGACACTGATTTTCTGTGAGGCAATGGTATAATGGCGGTTGAGCTGACTACTGATACAATAATAAGAACCTATCAATTAAATAACTAGTTTGATTCCCAAATAGATAATTTAAGAATAAAACTACTTATCAGATTGATTGCAAGATATCAACAGCCACAGCTGCATATAGACCGGACCTTATATAGTAGGTTTTAGGGTTTAAGGTTTAAGACATTTATTTCTCATTAAGATTAACATAAATCACTTACATGAGAAAAATAACTAAACTAAACATTTTTAATTATTCGTTGTCACTTTAGAAGGTAGATAGTGCGTTCTTACAAAGACAAATTCAT
Organism: Hyphantria cunea; assembly: GCA_003709505.1. Taxonomy (NCBI): domain Eukaryota; kingdom Metazoa; phylum Arthropoda; class Insecta; order Lepidoptera; family Erebidae; genus Hyphantria; species Hyphantria cunea. The sequence continues at coordinate 318,224 of PKRV01000253.1, read as the reverse complement.
AGTGCAACATTGTAACATATCGCCCGCACAACGCATTCACAGCTGTGAAATATCCGCTAATATCTGTTGATAAAGTTTATTTTTGAATGCGTTGAACGGGCTTACACGTTTTAAATCCGAAGGCAGTCGGTTAAACATCTGTGCGCCTGCGAACGCCATCATTGTTTTGCCAAAGTTCGTACGAGGCTTCGGCAGAACGAGATAGCTTGCGCGACGCGTGCAGGGGCGCGCAACCTTTTTACCAACCAACCTCTTTGTTTTGGCCTTCTATACCCAGGTTTGCTTTATAAGTTGGTACAGGATTTCTTTCAAGTATTCCTTCTCTTTGCAGTATGGTAGACCTGCGCAGTTTTCTCCCTCAATTGCCTCTTACGTCACTACGGGATGAATAAAGGTGGTGGTACTCTGTATTGTTAAGCCTGTATTGTTACCACACGGGTGTATTCACAAACAGGATACATTTTTTTCATTACTGTGAAAATCTTCCATTCTTTCAAGAAGATAATAGAGAATATGCATGTTTTTTTTAAATATTTTATTTCTTGATCTGATCATTTACTCTATAACATAGAACAAAAATAAATGGCTTGAAAATAGTCAAACTAATTTTCAAAGTGAAATTTAAAACACTAAATTTGTGCTATACAAACGCCGCCATTTTGCGCTACCAATGACGTCATTGTCATTTCTTGTTTGTTTACCATTCAGTGCTTTATTTACTTTATACTTATTTACATTCACAATAATTATTCTCACAAACACTACCAACACAGTTTGAATTTCGACTCCGATAATATCGATGAAGTGACTATTGACCTCACATTTCATGTTGACCAATAATAGTGACGCGATTTGTAAGTTTGAATTTCCCTCTCTTAATTTTCACTTTTTATTTAGTATTTTCTAGGTTTAAATTGTCACTAAATAAAAAAAATACTTTTGAAGTATAATGTAAAGACAATAAAGACTAGATAGAAAAAAATATTTGAGACAGATAACTTTATGCATATTCCCTAGTGTAGTGAAGTTAGTTGAGTCTGCATTGCTTTCTACTTTCTGCAAAATGAAGGTACACCGATAAATAAAAGTTACCTGTTCTTCCTCGAAGACGCTGGCCTGGGCGAGTAGTGGTGTGGAGTGGAGAGTGGTGGAGGCGAGGATGTCCGCTTCCTCCTGCGCACGGTGGGAGAGAACTCACACGACACGCGCACTGACACGCCTTTGTTATTCTCTTTCTGAAAATAATTTGCTATCGGTAAGACATTGACAATAGGGTGGTTGAATGTATTGTAAATAAATACCTTCCTATGTTTCCATAGAAAACATCTCAGAAAATAAAATTATTACAGCTTTTCATTTCTATTATAAATTTTACTTGATTAAACGTTAAAATATAATGCTTAATTGAGTAGTTAAAACAGTGACGTCACAAGTTTGTAATTAGTACGTTTTACATACGAAGTGAAGACAGATGATAAAAAGTAACTAATTGACTAGGTGTCATCTACCCTATTGTACATCACTCAATGGACACAAAGTTTCTAAATCGCCCAAAGATTGGCTGGTAGAGAATGCCTTGGGTTTACTACCCGCCGATGAGCAAATATGTACGAAATTTATTTATATATAATTTAAAATAAAATAAGAAATAAAATAAAGTTGTTTAGTAGGGTTATCAAATTCCCGAGAAACAGTGATGTATATTCCTAATATCGGAGTTGTCTTTTCAAAGAGACATAGAGAGAAATAAATATAATATACCTGTACATTATCTTCGGTCTTCTGCGATGTGGATGTGGCAGGTGTTGTATCCGGCTCCGTCGTCGAGTCGGGCTCTAAGTTGGCACGACCACTTTGGTTGCTCGACTGAAAATAAAAAGTACATTTATATCATAAATATAAAAATGATTGTCAGGAATTTATGTTTTTCTGGTTGTTTTTTTTTAATTGTGGTTTTCTGGGAGAAATCGCTGTGAGCGATAAGACCGCCTATTGTATCATTTGCATATTTGTGACTTATTCTCTGTTTTAACTTTGTAATTTTGCATGTATACCATAAAGATATATAAATAAATAAAATAAATATTTTCGGATATCTAACACACAACTCCATATAATAGTCCCAAATTAAGCAGAACTTGTAATATAGGTACTGACATAAGTATATATATACTACTTATACAAGGTAGTACACGATCAACAAATAAAAATTTCGATCCTCTAACACACAACGCCATCTATTCTCGAACTAAGCAGAGCTTGTACTATAGGAACTAGACAACTGATATAAACATATATACATACACTCAAACTTCGAAACGAATATTTTCATATCATACAAAAGTTTGAACCAACCCGGGAATCGAACCCGAGCGCTCAAATCTAACATTCCCACACGCTGCCACTACGTCACCGAGGTAGCCGTTAGAATGAATGTTTCAATCCACAAATAGCCAAAAATTTAATAATTTTTATTATTATTTTATAATTCCCTTCGCCTCGTAAACGACTCGGATCATAGCTAGAAGTGGGGTTTACATTTAATGAGGCAATCTCAAAAATGTAACCGCACTTACAGCACAAACACACAATATCACTATACTTTGTAAATGTTTTAAGTATATTTTCACTCGGGTGGACTTTTCCTTTTTTTAATACTTTGTTTCTTGTCAAGTTCAAATAATCTCTACATACCCTTTCCTGTGGTGAATCTAACAACCAGCTAGGCCCTTCAAGGGGATTGTCTATGTGCACGGTGACCCTAAAATAATAAATAAAATTAATTTATTTTTCACAATTAATTTATTAAAAGATATAATGCTATTAAGTATACAAGGTGTAAAGACAATAGAGAAACCATGGCTAATATTCGTTGAGAAACATAACTCCCGCAATAGTCCTGTGCCAGGGACTTTACAAACTTACATAAAACGGGCACAAAGAACACCGTGGCTCAAAAAATCAATTTGTGGATCACATAGTGTTGTCCCAAGCGGGATTTGAACCCACAAGACGTGGCGACTGCTTTAATCACTAGGCCAACTGTGAAGTCAACAGACGGACAGACAAACAGATCATTGTTACGGATTATATTCCCAAAGAAATGGTTTTTATAAATAAAAAATAATATAAAATAGCAAGAGAGAGTCAGTTAATTTCGGCTAATTATGTAAAGCGTTGTCCCTTTCGCACGAAATACTTACAGTCCTTAACACCACCGCAATTGTCGAACGACTGACAAAGCGTAACACATGTAGTGTGCGAAAGGGACAAAGCTCTACAAAGCCGAAATTAGCCGAATGTCTCTTTCTAGAAGTCGATGTGCGTTATTTCTTACCCAGTACTGTATAAAACTACTGATCCTTTGACCAGTGTTTGTATGTAAAGTTGGATTATCAAGTTCATGTTGAGACTCGGTTTCTTTGGGAAAGTTATGCAGATCGATGAGCTACAGTCATACGTTTTGCTAATTTAGGAGGACACCATATAGAATAAAGTAGTTATTTTAAATATTACCTAGGTGCTTGCACATCTTCAGTCTCACTTTCCTCTTCACTCACAGCATGAAGCTTGCGGCTGGAACCACACATAATTAAGAATGATTTAGTTGTGATGTAAGCATACACATAATTATAAATAGTTGCGAATAATGTTTGGATGGTTAGTTGCTGCCATAGATCTATGAGAGTTCAAAAGAGTAAGTGATCTCGACCTTTATGAGCCTAGTCAGTCTTAATCCCGTAATATGATAGCTGCAGTATTCCATGCTACCCAATATTACTTGGGGTAAGGATTATTTGTATATATGCAGAGCTTTAACTAGTATTTCTATGGTCAACCGTCTGTCGTATCATTCTCTTTAGAAGTGATACTCACATAGGAAAAAAAAAATAGAGAAATGATAAGGCCAGTGAATTAAGGAACCACAAGACTTCAACAGTTCAAAGAGGGTATGTTTGTGAAATCTATCACAGTGCATCACTAGAAATTGTATCTGTTAATTTATTCGTTACTTACCCTGAATATTCATTATCCTCTTCTGATATACGACCTGAATCGTCCATTCTGTTCTCGCCGTCTGATGAAAATATAAATACGACTAATTAATGTGTGTAGAAATACAAAACAAAAGAAATAATGAACATTATATATTTTATAACACACAATTTATTTTCAATATCATTAGAAACGGTCTAGGAAGTCTCAGGTACAATGCAGGTAATTCTAATAACAAGCTGTTGATGGATGATTGTTTCACGCCCGTGCCCGTGCAAGTTGAGCCATCGGTCCCAGTTGTCATGAACATTTTTTTAGCTATTGTTATAGGGAAGCCAGTGCCCTCAAATATTAAAAAAACATAGCAATGAGTTCTTACCTTCTAGTCCCAATTCTTCAGCACTGTCATCAGCATCGTTAGCCTCAACTTCGGCATCAGCCTCCATATTATTGTTATGTATATCTGATATATCTATCCTAGTTAACGGAATGTAGACATCTAGAACAGAAGATTGATATGGAATTGTATAAAAAGTCACATTAATAATTCCTCACAGAAGACCAACATAAAATGACAGCATTGTCCTATCATGTTTTATTGGTGAGTGCAAGACCGGGGGCCTAATGATGCAGAAGCACCTCACTAGGCAACCATTGTGGGTCATCATGCTGCATTGCCTGCATTAACAGTGAGTATGGTAACCACCACTCTTGGATTCTGTTTACGCTTTCCATCATGCAGAATACAGTCACAGTAGCAGGCTTTAAAATGAATAAAAAAACACAATGTAAAAATGATAAATGTACCTTGTAACATGTGCATGGGTACAGCTTCTACCATGCTACGATTTGGATTTTGAGTGGGACTCCTTGTACTTGTGCCTGTAACAGATTTATTAAATGAAAGATATATGATATATGGTTGGATGAGATATAGTTGAATTTAAGTCAAATCATACTCAGTTCTTTAAACAATTTCTTTAATTTTTCTACCAGTTCGAATGACACCAGTTCGGGGGGAGATCGGAAACAATTGCCATAAATAAAAACTTATTCCAAACGGCCAACAATGCAATTGTTATCACTAGTGATTGTTGGACGAAATACTAGGTTTGTTCCCCACATATTTTTAAACTTCCGAATCCTGGGTTAATACTCCTTTGTGTGAAGCTCCAAGTGGTTGCTCATTGTCGCAGATTCTAGGATAGTAACCAAAGTAATTTTCTTATTAAAAATAAATCACTTCTTTTTGTGAATATGTACATGTAGCAGCATCATACATGGAAAACGTCCATAGTTTGAAACTTATTAAAAAATATGTGCAGATTATACAAAAATTGATCTGGCAGAGAAACCAAGTTAGTAGAAAAGAATGTAAAAAAATTTTAAACACAGGTAAATAAACTTACTCGTACTACTAGTGTTCAACATAGTCCGGCTTAGTGCCACCACAGGCTGTATGGACTGCCCACCCATCATCATTGGAGGCACCCTATGAATCTTCTCAGTCCGGTCTGCAGTCGGTGTACCCCCTAATGTACTCCATCTTGGAGATTGTGCTTCTTGTTCTTGCCTATCTCTCATGTACGCTTTAGCTATCTCAATGCTTCTTGCAATTTCAGATGATGCTTCCACTAAATACGAAATGGCTTTTTCACCAGCTTGCTGTATGGATGCATCTAGCTTTTGTGCTTTAGATCCACCTGTATTCCTGAGCCTCTGAAAGAATACAGTTTTCAATCAACATATTTATTATGCTGGTTTCTTTGTTAATGGGCTGTTCATCTAATAGTCAGTGTAACTTAGGTTTGACAAAGAAGCTGGAAGTTATAGGATGACCATAAAATGCGGTGTATTCATATTTGTAAATTAACTGGCCGACTCGGCGAATTTCGTATTGTGGAAACTTCCACATGTACCGCAAAAGAAATATCCTACAGCGCCATCTGCCGAAGATACCCTGAACTACGGAGTAACGTAATGTACAAAGAAGTTACTAATCGTGCATCGCGCAATAGAAGTTCAAGCTCCGATTAGCATATATACAATTTCCCAACATCAACCATTGGGCAGTGGCCCATCAGGCATGATCACCTTGCCTGGTCAGAGGATTCTCCCTTTGTGTTGAAGGGACATGACATATATTCCTTCACTGTATTACCACATTTATTTTTTTGAATATTTTCTATATTTCCTATAAAATAACTTTTAGTAAGCCTGGGTCAACTACCACACCACAGGGCTGCAGTGCATAGAACTAAGCAGAATAATAAAATATAACACCTCTGGTTTTTAGTAGTAAGTTTATTAGTCCAAATATACCCAAATCTTAGGAATAATAAGAGGCTAGGAAGATGGTAATGACAAATACATAAAAAAAGAACTATTTGGTCCAGTTGATCCAAAGACAGGGCGTATATACGTATGTACCTAAATTTTTATGATTCATTTTTATTCATATAGGTAAATAACTAGGGAATGGTCTGGCAGAAATCTTTGAAATTGTCTAACTTCCTCAACTCTAACTTGGATGTATTATACATATAAACCATCCTCTGCTTTACCTGTATACTACATAAAGACTAGTTAACCATACAACTTCAACTTTTGAGCCCTTTACATCTAACAAGCAACAAAGTAATTAACTTTATTTTTATTCGATTTACTCATGTAAACAATCACTAATAGGACTTTAGTCACTAGTGATAAGTTAAAAATTTTGTGAATAAGTAATCACCCTACAAGCACAGCATGTGGTGCCAGGTAGGCTGGGTCTTTACTAAATTTGCTTTAAGTTCCACTGTGAACACAACAATTCAAAGAAGTACATAATAAACTCCAGATTTACGTCATCTATTGTAACCAAACTAAATAGAAATTAAGTTAAACACTTGTAAACACTTGCTTGCATAAAATTCAGTATTAATTAAGTTACAATCAAGTTATGGTTAACTTGCCTACTTAATATGTGTAAACTAACCATTTGTCTCTCAATAGTAATAAATTTACCTGATTTTTGTACCAATTTTTACTGCTACTCTACTGGTCTTTGCATGATGTTTATTAGACTACAATCTTTCTTAATAACTGGATTATATGATACTAAAAGAAATTGGTCCAGCCATTCACACATGATGCTGTGGCCAAGGGAAATATTCATTCAATTTAACAGAAACCATTACAAGAACAACAGATTTATTTTACTTTTACCATTAAACAATAAATAAATATTTCAAACATCATCTATCAACATCATCACAACGTCATCTAGTCCCAAGCTAAGCAGGGCTTGTGTTATAGGTACTACACAACTGATATAAACACATTTCATACTTTAGTTTTGTAAATATATACATTATATACATATTTATCACCTAAACTCCGAAATAAATGTTTACAGATCATACAAACATCAAAAAATGAACTCTTAGTTTTAAGGTGTAGGTAAATATATTAAGAATAAAATATAAAAATAAAATAGTCTGCACTTAACCTGATTGCGGCCTATGAATAATAGTATTCTATCACAATTAATTTTACGAAAAATAAACTAACTGTATGAAAATCTAGAAGAAAACAAACTCGATAACTAATATTAATTGGAGCAAATGTGGATTTTGAGCAACAAACAACATTATACAACGAAAAGACGAAAACAAAATTTGATGCATACGCTCAATTTTAATCTCAACTCGTTCATTTCCTTCATTAGATTTAATTTCTCGTTCTCCCTTTCTGCTGCGGTCATCTTCCAATACTGCACCTTTTGTGCCAATTCATTGTTTTTCTCTTTTAAATCTTTTATTTCATCTTCTAAAGTCGCCATGGCATAAATAACACTTAAAACTTAATATGCTGGTACTTAAATGTACAAAACACGAAAATACCCCGAAACAAAACTCACTGCTACAGCATTTTCATAACCTACACTTGGTAATAACTAAATTGTTGAAACTTGAAAAACGGAACAATTCCTAGACAAAATTTAAAATCGACAATAATTATCAACAATTCCAACACTGTCAAATTTTTGAAGAATTTAAGACAACCATAGACTATTAGTGGAGCTAGTAAATAGGGACGTGAAGAAGACTAACGTAACATTATCATTTAGAAGGATGTGTAAAATGAATTTTAAATAATGTGAACTGATAAATGGTCACTATAAGTATTTACACATATATATATATATATATATATATATATAGGGCTTTTTTGTGAGGACACGCAGTGTAGGTAGGAAATTTTGAAAATATCCAAGAAGATTGAGTATGTGATTGAAAATTGCTAAGGTCGAACAACATCCGCTGCAACTACAGTCTAAATGTGATCCAGCAGTTAATTTATATTCAATGGCTTCAATCCAAACTTTGACCGCAAGTGATTCAGATCATGAATACATTTATATTTAGAACTTCACACAAAAAAAACTAATTTTTTCGATAGCAAACTATGATTAGATGGGTTTTAAAGATCACAACCTAGATTGTAAAGTTTGCAAAATCATACGGGTAAATTTCGTAAAAACAAAACCTGAAATCAAACCTTTCTCTCTTGTACACACATACATTCATTCACACTCGGATATGGCACTTCTATATGCATTAAGGTATTAGGTATATTAAGGTATATTCCATTTCATTTGTTGTTTCTTATTTTATTTTAACCTTCGAATCAATTTTTGCTGTTAATTTTAGTTTATTTTATGGTTGCACTTTTGGAGCAGTTGAAATTGGTCTTTGAAACTCCATGAGTAATTCTAAATAGATGTGTACAATCTTAAGAGGTTGCCCTGGCACTCTTATCTTAAGTGCATGTTTAATTTTGAGTGCCAGAACCTTCAATGTGTTTTTGTGGTTTTTTTTTAAAGACAACTCCCGCATTAGGAATATACATTCCTGTATCACGGGGATCTTCACAAACATACATGAAATGGACACAAAGTACACCCAGACTTAGAACAACAATTTATAGATCACACAAAGTGTTGTCCCATGTAGGATTTGAACCCACAACACTTGGTGCAGTAGGAATATAAGCGGTGTGGCGACCACTGAAACCACTAGGCGAACCATGTAGTCAACGTGACTTACAAAATTTTTACACATGATGCGATTGTATATTATATTGATACTAGTTGACCCAGCAAATTTCGTACGGCCATATTTTTCTTTCGTAATTATTTTAAAAATTTCTGAAAAATTTGTTTTAAAAATTATTGGTATAAGTGTGAAAAAAAAAATTAAGGAAATCATTTTATTGTCTTTTATACTTTGTCCTAATAATAACGAACATATTGAAAAAATAATTTTCCAATTTGGTGCCGACTGAAAGTTACGTAATGTTAATAAAAAGTATTATTATTATTTGAAACGATTGGCCTGATTGTGAGGTGTGTAGGCAGTAAAATTTTTCCTTCGATTTTTAGGATTCCGTAGTCAATAAGGAACCCTTAAAATCCGCCATGTCCGTCTGTCTATCCGTGGTTCAGATCAGATCTTTTGGTACTAGAAAGTTGTAATGTGGCATGAGTATTCACATTTATTACGCCGGCAAAAAAGTAGTAACGCGTGTACATGTAAAACGGGGATAAAGTTTTTTCAATTTGTCTCTTCGATAGTATGGGTTATCGTTAGATTGATCATTCAAAAATATTGGGGGTTTGGGAATAATGTTTTTCAATTTAGTGAATTACTTGCATAAAATACATTTAAATAAGTTTTTTTTTCTAAATTCTATTACGTGTTTTTTTTAAAAAAATGTATTTTATTTTTTTAACTGTTCATGAAAGCCTATACAATTGTTGTACAAACGTCAATTATAAAATGTGAATCAAATAAACATAGACACATACACAATTGCACATACAAATATAAAATTAATAAAATTATTTTGACACTAAGGGCCTCTGACGGGTTTAGTCCGTCGCTGCTGGAGACTAATTGATGTAGGGGTGACGGTTATCGTGATCAGTGTATAAGCAGTGAATTGTTCGTGAAATCATGGTAGGCTTTGCGTGAATCAAACTGTCGACCAGGGAGACTCGTGGAAACGGAGGGGCCCGACCACGGCTAACCACCCTGGGAGGCTGCCATGTCAGGTCACATATAATTCACGGATAGGCTCGTCATGCCAGTTGGTGATCGGAGGGACCAGGCGCCTATTTCCGGGAGTGTACGAGGCCCATCCGTCCGACAGTTCAGTTACCGACATGCTATACTGTTATATTTATTACTACTATTTTACTAATACTATTTTCAACAATGGTATTCTGTTCCTCCATTATCCCGCTTTTTGAGGCTCCACCTCAAAAAGTACAAAAATATTAGTGAATTCCATGCAAATCTCAGCGCCGTATAACAATGTCTAGGGTCGGTACATAAGACCATGATTTTCTAAATAGAGACAGAAATACGCTGCTCTGCTTCACTATCCCGATTACGTGCTCTTTCATCCTTTTGCTTCACGTGGTTTTTGACACTATGAGCCGTATCTATGTGTGCCTCTAACGGTATAATTATCAAGACTCTGAGGCAATTCAAGTGGAGAGAGGAGAAAATCCAACATATCCCAAAAAAAGGTTCAGATCTGGGCAATTAGCGATCTATAGCTGCCTTTATTTGCAAGTTGTTCGAACGGATCACCAAGAAGCAATTGGTCCACTACCTGGAAGATCACTTCTTGCTAAATGATTGGCAATATATTAGCCTAAATTCATATGGCTTTAGGATGAACCGATCCACGGGTGATCTTCTAGTGCGCTTTACACACAGTTATTCGATAGGGTTTGCCACGGTTCGCTTCTCTCCAAGCTGACCGCATTCAGCAGGCCTCCCAAATTCGCAACTGGGTCACTGTCTTACTGTACCAGCGCCGCATAGAGGGTCCTTAGCGGCAGTAGTTAACGCTGATATACTTCAAGACTCCACTCTGGCGCCCACACTATTTCCTATGAATATCAATGACCTGTTAGCCCTTGGCAATATACATTGCAGATCATAACAATGTAACTCTACTGTGCCTGATAGAAATCATAAGTAGAATCCAAGAGTAGTGATCACTATACCTATTGAAAGGACAATGCAGCATAGTGACCCACACAATAGCGGTCTATTCAGACGAATCTGCATTATTGGACAAGGACATCCAGTCTCGCAGACATAAATGAAACATGTGCCTGGTGGGAGTTCTGTAAGAGGGTATTGTCACCCTGTACCTTCCGACTAAGGAGTCGAAGTGCTTTGATAACAAAAGTTGCATTTTTATAATGTAAGTTTATGTTTTTTTCAATAAAAAATATTTTCTTTTTTTTCGCGTTCGGTTCATACTTATAAACAACTACTTAAAAGATCTTTGGTCACAAGTGGTATGTTAACGATTTAGTGAATAAGTGATTAAGCAAAATAGAATCGAATCTATTTTGTGTCAATTAAGTATTCGATGTAAGTTTACTTCAAAATTAATGTTTATTTGTTTGTCTTTTTATTCCAGCTAATATCTACAACGACTTAATTAATTTTGAAGGGAGTTTCACTGGTAGATAGCTGATTAAATAGGAGTAACTTAGTCTACTGTTTTTGATACCGGCATTGCCCCACAGTTGCATATCCGTGGTATATTGATGACCTCGGATAGTTTTAAGTAAGTTATGAGTTTCAAGATTATCAATTCAAGAGAGCTCGCTAATTTTAAGAATTTAATTTTTTCTTATCTTAGTTTTGTCTAATCCATAGACAACACTGTGACGTACACTTGCCATATCAAAATATCACAAAAATACATTACTACCTAGCTGTCAGTGACAATGTCAATCAACCTAGTGTGCATGGTGATAACACACACAACCGTCACATAAATTTTGAGGTTATTATTTATCACATTTTGTTTAGAAGTTTTGAGATAAAAATGTCGTTTCGTGGAAGAGGAGGTGGCGGTGGTCGAGGTGGATATGGTGGCGGCGGCGGCGGAGGAGGAGGACGTGGATTTGGCGGTCGAGGCGGTGGTGGAGGCCGTGGCGGTTTCGGCGGCCGCGGCGGAGGCGGTCGTGGACGAGGTGGCGGTGGCGGTGGAGGCTACCGGCAGCAAGATCAAGGCCCTCCAGAGTCTGTCATCCCTCTAGGACACTACGGCTGGACCGTACAAGACGATTTAATATGCAAAGTGGACATCGAAGATGTGCCATACTTCAACGCACCTATATTCCTCGAAAACAAAGAACAAATAGGCAAGATCGACGAAATCTTTGGTAATTTAAGAGACTATTTCGTATCTGTGAAAATGGGAGACAATTTCAAAGCAAGCAGTTTTAAGGACGGCCAACAGTTTTATATTGACCCTGCAAAATTGTTGCCACTTAAAAGATTTTTGCCTCAGCCTCCTGGATCTGGAAGAAGAGGCGTTGGCGGTCGTGGAGGTGGGAGAGGCGGCGGTGGAAGAGGCGGCAGAGGTGGTGGGTTTGGTCGTGGCGGAGGAGGAGGAGGAGGTTTTAACAGAGGAGGCGGAGGATTCAACCGAGGAGGCGGCGGCCGAGGAGGTTTTGGTCGCGGCGGAGGTGGCGGAGGCTTCAATAGAGGTGGTGGAGGTTTTAGAGGTGGACGTGGCAGTCGATAGTCTACTTGTGATAATAAGACAATGCTTAAGTTCATCAAGAGTTGAGAGATTGTTGCTCCTTCGTTTATTTACGGTTGACTTGAAGTGTAACACATAAGCTTTAGGTTAAGTCTAAGATAAGCTAAGTGTAAGAGAGGAGATATGCAAATTATAAAAATTATAACACAATCATAAAGAAATGCAGACTTTATAAATTGTACAGAGTATATTTTGTACCAATTCCTCATAATTAAAGGATTTAAAGAATATGTAAATATTTTCTTTCTTTAACCAAACCATACCTTCCTTCAATCCAACATTTTGTGTGTATTACTTACCCGAGAAGTCAACTGTGGTATTTATTTCTCTGAAACATGTGGTCACATTTTTTACTGACACAATATTCATCAGTGCATTTATTTATCTAAAAATATGATAATGATCCACAGTTCCAGTAGTTTACCTATAGATCTGGGTAGACCTAGGGCTGTGTCTATAACACAGGCGAACCACATGTCAACCATGGGTTATAAACCATAGAAATCTACAAACATGTTAAATTTAGCATCAATTTTGTTAAGAAAATAGAGAAACCTCATTTGTAAGTTTCATTAAGTTTTGATAAGGTAATAATTAGGAGGCAGTTATATATGATACATTTGATGTACATAATTGAAGATTAGGCCACCTACAGACCATGCTGGCTTCGTTAGTCATTTATCACATGCTACTGAAGACTGCTGTTAAACATTTCTAACATTTCTATGGTCTTGCGAGTTTGTATTGGATGTAGATATTCCTTATTTAAAATATGCGTATTCTATGTAATTCAGGAATACACATGAATAGTATGTATACATGCTTTACTAGCTGATGCCATCTAAGGAAATGGTTGAATAAATTTATACACATATTGTGGTTTAAGCAATTGCCACGTCTCTTCCTACTTCACCAAGTGTTGTAGGTTTAACCCCCAAAAGGGATAACTTTAGTCCTGATTTTGGGAGTTCTTAGTGTCGTTTTCACATACGTTTGTAAAGACCCTTGGAAAAAATCGTATATTACCAGTACTGGAGTTATTTTTTATCAAAAACAAAGAACTTCAAGAAACAAAAGACTTCTCAAATTCTGATGAATTATGACTGTTATAAATGATAATATGATAATAGTGACTATTCAAGTAAACTTATATGCACATACTCATAGTACCACAGAATGGTATATATGTGTATTGTTTTAGAGTATATTTGGAAATAAAATTAATGTGATAAAGAACATTTTATTACAACCAACTTAAATTACAGTATTATTGCATCATCTTTCTTATCATAATAGGTTTATATTAATTTCATCCCCTTTTATAACTTTTGTCGTCTTATAAAAGTCTAAAATTAATAAGACTACCGATTGTTACTCCTCATACATACATACATTGTAGCTCATCTCTTCTATGGTTTTGTATACACAATGAAGATGATAAAAAGAAAATTATATTTGGTTATAGTCTATATATTTGATCATAAATACATAAATAAACATGAAACTTATTCTAAATTTTCCAAATCAGATTTAGCCGCATTACTTGGTACATAATTACTTGCTAAAGCTTTCCCTCTATGGTTAAAAATGTAGAATGATGGGAGATTCTTCTGAGTTTCCCATTTCACTGTGTTCAGCTCAGCGGCTGCATGTATTTCTCTGAGATTGCCAGCTACATTCAGCACACCCCACATTACTGCAAACAGGCTTACTATTGCTTGAACTATAATCTGAAAATAAAAATAACAATAATTAGGACTACTACCATCCATACTTATTAGATTGTTAAGAATAAAATGTGCATGTACCATGTTTGAAAATAAAAAAAACAATATTCTGTCTGTGTCCAAAAGTGTGACTCTGTTATACCACCATTGTTATGCATGGATTGGCCGGCCTTGGCCATGTATCCATGGGTGGCTGCAATTGCTTACGATCAGGTCATGCAGCTGCTTGTTTGCCTACTATTCAATTCCAATGTAAAAAAAGTGTGCAACATCTCTGAGTAGCATAATCATTTTACTGTCTGCTGTCCCAAACTTTATCAATTATAAATTCGAAAGTAACTGTCTGTCAGTTATGATTTTACATTTAAACTGCTGCACTGATTTCAAATAAATTGGCCATAGAGATACTTTGATTCTTGAGGAAGGACATAAGACTACTTTTTACTGTGGCAACTGACATATACACTGATAGAGCCACAGACAAAAGCTGGGAATGAAATATATGCAACTAGCATGTCACTTTACTATCTAGATTTATTGGGCATAAATTATTTGCTCTACTAATATAGTCCAGGGTCAAAATCTTAGCATTTGTGTGTTTCTTTTAACACAACAATTAGATTAGGTTACAACTAACTGCAAAGGTTTCCTTACATGTAGTTTGGTTGTATACATCTATATACCTTTAAATTTATAATTCTTGCATATTTATAATCTGAATCTCAGAAACTGCTCCAACAATTTCCATGAAATTAAGTAAGTAGGGGGTTTGAGGGTCATAAATCAATCTAGTCAGGACAAGTTTTTAGAAATTTACAAAAAAGAAACAAACAAGCTTAGTTTGGCTTTTCACACTGTTAACTAAAGTTCATAAAAGAGAGTGTACAATTATGTACTACTCGTGCGCGATAACTTGAGACCCGCGTGGAATTCGTCACCCCTCTCCTACACCCGCACCTACCCTATGACGCCCGCAGTGTTCACACTGCGGGCGTCATAGGGTAGGTGCGCGGGTATGAGGGGAGGGGTGACGAATTCCACGCGGGTCTCAAGTTATCGCGCACGAGTAGTACATCTACATTTCTCCAACTTGTTACATTGGTAAAAGAGTAAAGATTACTCCTTATTTCTAACCAGTGAAAACAATTTAGGTAGAACTTCACTTACTACACTTAACGCTTCATAGTTATAAATGTCGTCACATTAAAATGTTCACAGAGAAAAACTAAATTTTGATAGAGATTACTGTGATAGCTTCAAATCACTTGAATACTGCATTAAATTAATCCCAAAGTAAAGGCTGCAGTAGACGCTGTAAACCTTCAGCTTTTAATATTCCCGCTAATTCTAAGACAATATTAATAGAAGTAGAAAATGAATCAGCAAAAAGTAAAACTGGAATAGTGGTGTTATTTACTCACATCTAAAGGCAATGTAGTGAATTCTTGTGATGTGATGCGAAGATACGATCTATCTGAAATGTAGAACAATACAACACATCAATAAAATAGTATATAGTTAATTCTTCTTAGCTAACTATATAAAAACAAAACTGTTAAGAACTCACGTTGAGCCGCAGAGAATGCAGAGTGGAACAGTGATATAAATCCAACAATAACAATTACTTTGTAAATTGAAGAACCCATTTTGTTATTACAAATAGGTTAAACTTATATTCTATCACATTAAATAAATAAATTATGCACTGTAAAATTATTCTACTTCAATGTGACAGCAACACTTACACGATATTCGATAATCAAGATGACAGTCATGACAAATTGATTGGTGTAGTAAGTTTCAGGTGGTTTTTTTTTTTTTTTTTTTAAGTACACGCATGCCGTTACTAGATTTCACCCAAACCTAAAAGAAATAACACACAATAATTGGTACAGGGTGGAAATCAAAACTACAGTTTGAAGCTTAGCGGTCAGAATCAATATCCTTTTCACACGCTATTATCGGACTTGAATTTTCATAAAATCTAGTTTTGATTAGTTCCCAAGATAAAGACAATATCGACAATGTGCATAATGTAAAAAGACTTCGACAACCGAAAAAGCCAGATTATGAATTACTGAACTAAAACGTCAAACGTATTTATACAACAGACACAACTCTAGTTATTTCAAATTTGCGGTAGCGGCTGGGCGTGTGTGTTGTGTTTACACTCAGACAATTTTTGTTTTTATCAGAGCAAGTACTTGTCATATAAGCAATATGATTAGAAATCCTAGATTAGAGGAGTTTCAAATGGATACCAAACCTTCACATAGGTCAGCGGGCCGAAATTTGCTCCACGATCCTGATACAGGAACTGTACTGGGACGTACTCCAGAAGGCTGGTGTAAGTATACTATTTATTATTCATTGTCCATTAAAGGTAAAATAATCATATTGGTTCAATTATCTTTGAATCTTCATAAATTTCAGTCATAGTTTCTGTTATAGTGACTGTTTTTTGTGGGCGTGGCTTTTGTTGTTACTTTATGAATAGCTTGATACAAAAGTTTGTGATTATTTTACATTATGTTACTGGTATTATACGAATATCGCGTTTATTATAGCTATAGCTTTTTCTTGCGGCGCGTATGTCGTTTATCGCAGTAAAAAGTTCTTTGTGCCCTTCCTGGGGAATCTAAGGATCTCTGTTGTAAATTTCATCCAAATCTGTTAAGTGGTTGTCCGTCTGTTACTCTTTCGTATCTAATGAAAGAGTAAAAGACGGACAGAAAGAGTTACTTTAGAACTTTTAATATTACTATCAATCATAAAGTAGCGTTCCTTATAAGTATATATATAACTAAATGATGTTCTTATAAGAATTAATCTGGTACTGCTAGGAGAGTTATTTTCTCTTGTATATCTTAAAATTTAAAACTTGTGAATGATTTTTTTATTATCTAACTAAGATAAGTAGGTTACACTTTAATGTTAAAGTATTTAGCTATGGGAGAAGACAGCATGATATGAATAATTTATTACTATTGATAAGTAAATACTATTGTGGTTAACAATCTTAATGATCAGAAGAATAACTCTAATATTTTGATCATGTTTGTGCGCCCGCATGTGTATTGATTATAGTAGCAAAGAGTAGCTTATGTCCTTTCTCAAGAATCATAGTATCTACACGCAGAATTTAATTGAAATTGGTGCAGCGGTCTGTTCACTATTAAATTAGTCTTATTTATTTGATAAAAAGCAAAGAAATGATAGAATACAAGTTTATAAAGTTAGGTTAGTTATTTTTACTTAGTTATTTTTTTATTTAAATGTATTTTGTAGTATCTTAAGTTGACCCTAAGGCCACTGTTTGTTCTTGTACACAAGACAGCAGCAAGGATATCATTTTTTGAGATGTAAACATAAAAATAAATAGGATACTAGTTAAAGGTTATATGTCAAATATCTGTTTTTGTAATATATTTATAAACTAGCTGATCCAGTGAACTTTGTGATGCCATATTTACTGTCGTAAATTATCAAAAAACTTATTTTAGTAAGTCCGTGTTAAGTTCATAGTATATACAACTAACTGAGAACTAATGAGAACTGCTATATCTGACACTAGCTTTTGTCTCCGGTTTCATTAATGCAGAAATAGATGTTATAATGCATTCAAATTTTAAGCTAATCCTTCACGGGAATATGAAGATTCATTCAAATTTGCATCCCATATTTTACACCCATAATAGGGTAAGTGGTAGCATTTCCAAAATTCCTTAGAGTTCACTTACATTATATAAAAAACCTACATGCAAAAATTCAGGCTTCTAGGTTCAGGGGTTTTGGGCTGTGCTTTGATCTCTGTATCTTATTTAGTCAGTCACCTTCCTCTTTAATATATACAGAAAAAACCATGCGGAGCCACAAACTCTTGAAAACGTTATTTTTGTTAAGTTTAAAATTCAACTCATAATCAGATTAATTATACCCACTATAGTATAATTCAATTAATTAGAAGAACACATAATAACCTATACCTTTTATATAATCTCCTTTCACACTTAATTGTTGGTAAGCTACTTAGAAGCCATAGTTTCTGTCTGGTTGTGTCGTAATTGTGTCGACACAGTGTCATTGGGGGACCTTGGGAATTGACATTGTGATTAGATAATTTATACTGGTTTTCTGGATAATTTGGGCTTTTGAATCTTGTTACCATTTCTAAATTAAAATTATTAATTTAAGATTAAAAATGTACTACTTGCTTCTTAAGAAACTTATTTCTTATCTTTAATTCTTTTGTTTAAGCTACAGCGTTTTTTAAGTTTTTGAAGCTATGATCTTGACTATTTAATCCTGAGTTATAATATTTAAAAACAATTGATTTAAAAGCGATGCTTTGAGATACACTACAAATTGATCACAGAAAATTGGTTCCAAGCGATTGTTTCGTATGTTTTTACCACCTTACGTTTAATAAAGAGGGGGCTCCTACTGCAGGGTCAACACTTTATACTCTAGTAAAAAAAATTTTTACTATAATCATGGACCCGAACCATACATGTATTATGGAGTGGATAGAGTAGGGAAGACATACGGCTGCCTGTAAGCAGAAACATCCAACGGTTAGAAAGACAGAGAAAATTGGGGTACCCCATCTGTCTTTCTCTACTGAGACATTCGCAGTAAAGGACTGCTTGCTATTATGACAACCTAGAATAATAAAATCAAATCAACTCAAATGCCTTATAAAGTTGTTTGAAGCAATGAAATATATACAACAGACAGATATGTACCTCGATCGTTTCGCTCTTTCTTACCTAGGGACAGCTGGAGGCCTGGCTCCCCAGCTCTGTCTATAATACCTCTATGACCGAAAGAGTTCAATAACATATTTTGATATTCATATTTTATTTCTTCCTAATTATAGCCAATAAAGATAATGGGGCCCCTGGCCAAATGGTAAGAGTAAGTCAATTTGTTGCAAAGTTAAGCAAACTTACCCAGGTCCGTGCATGGATGGTTGGCCGCTCTACACATAACATGCCTCGGAGAGCACTTTAAGCCGTTTGTTCCGGTTTCCATACGAATATTTGTGACAATTGTTACGGATCGTTAAAGCCCTAAAAAGACTGACAACAAACTGTTTACAGAAGCCAAGTTCCAATTATTAACCAACTTAAGAAAAAGAGGTGGTTCTCATTTCAATTGTTTTTCTTTTAAAACCAAAACCTAATTCTGTGCTAAACTAGGCTAAGAAATATACAATACTGGATAAAAGTGCCAGCATTATAATAATATTTTTTTTACAGGCAAACTTCTCATTTTCTACTCAATATTCTATGCATGTCTCGTGGCGCTATTTGCCATCTGTATGGTGACATTTCTTCAGCACTTCATCAACCCTCGCGTGCCTCGGTTACAGCAAGAGTATAGCGTTATCGGTACCAGCCCAGGGTTGGGTTTCCGGCCGCTACCGCCAGATGTCAGGAGCACCCTGATATGGTATAAAGGCACTGGATATGACAGCTACAAATACTGGGAAGATCAGCTAATAGATTTTCTTTCAGGTTAGTATTTGACCGTTTCATGAATAACTAGTTTATGACCGCGGCTTGGTTCGATTACATCTATACTTACTGAAAAGAGTAAATTTGCTGTACATACACTCTTTCTTTCGCAGTAGGATAAAAATATACTAAAGGATTTTTTATTTTCCAGTGTACAAAAAGAAAGGTCAGACTGCTGGAGCGGGTCAGAATATTTTCAATTGTGACTTCAACCACTCTCCGCCCCCCGGCAAAGTGTGTGACGTGGACATACGCGGACTGGATCCGTGCACCGAAGAGAACCACTTCTCTTTCCACAAGTCTTCACCTTGCATATTCCTCAAGTTGAATAAGTAAGTTTAACATTTATTGCTTGATTTTCAATTCTTTTGAAGTGAAACTTCTTTAGGCGGATGAGGATAAAATTTTTACAAATGTAACGTCACGCAAGTATGCAACGGAAGTGTCAAAAAAGAGAGAGAGAGCGATCGAGACCGATTGAGAGAGAGAGTAAGACAGGGCGAACGTAGCATGAAGCAACTAGCGATGGAGTGAGAGTAGGGAGCAAGCAAGTGAGAAAGATCGAGAGAAAAAGTGAGATAGAGCGATTGTCGTATCACGCACAGTGCCATGGAGCGAGAGGTGGGAGAGAGCTAAGAAGTTTCACTTCTGACATGTGTACTTTGTACGCACGCACTTTTTTTTTGTATATAAGAAATTAATACCTATTGACTTCTTTAACATTTATTGTTTTAGTAGTTAGCTTTTTTTGATAATAAGCTAACTGCTGACATTTATATCCCATGTAAAATAGCTATAGGATGATTTTATTTTTATTTATTTATCTTTATTGTATATACATAGTACGAAATGGTAAAACAGGAACAATCGCACAATATGTATAACAATTGGTGTATAACAATTGGGATGATAATTGATTAAATATATTAAAATTTTATTTATTTGTGATGTATTCTATTTAGAACCTTGTGTTTATTTTAGATGCAGTGACTTGTTAATAAAAATGCATAGTTTTTGTTATTGGTGAATAAAGTCAGCAGTGAAGATAAATGTTGTACATCAACACTTAAGTTCTCTACTATCAGTCAAAGCGAGAAAAATTCCATCCATATCACACTGATAATAGGCTTGATGACTAATTTTGAAAAACTATTTTATGATGTTTGGAAGTATCTCCTATTGTCAAAAACAGTTATATTTCTACAAAAAATAAAGTTTTAGTAGGAAAAAATTGTAATTAAAATTTTAAGTTTAAAATTCACGCCTAAACGCACGGTGGTGTCATGGCGTCTGCTTGTGACAGACGCGACGTCACCATAAAGAGACCGTCGATTATTTCTGAACAAAGTGAGCTTTGTACATAAGTGACGTAACTCGCTCTGATTGGTGTTCAACTTAACATGGCGGGTTGCTGTATTTTGTAGTTTTATTTTTGTTAATTAATTATTAATCTCGCTCTAAATATGAAAATAAATACGGTTTTTTACTCTTATGAACCCCATTTCACAGATAAATACATAATTTAAGTGGTTTTTGGTTACTGTCATCATGCCAATTATCAAGCACTTTTCAAAAAACTTTTTGACTCAAAAAAATTGTTAAATAAATTATCGTCTGCGGTATTTTTAAACTGATAAAACTTCCCTACTTTGAAGAAAAGAGTATATCCATTATACTTTGTTGAATGTGATTAAAAGTGAACTTGAATAACTTGAGTGGTCTAAAACTAGATTTTGACACTTCACAGAATATACGGCTGGCGTCCCGAATTCTACAATGACGTGGAAAACCTTCCGGGTGACATGCCTGACGATCTTCAATATCATATCAAGAACATAACAGCGTTCAACAGTAATTATGTAAGTTAAATTTTGACTACACGGTTGGCCTAGTGGTTTCAGTGGTCGCCACACCACTTCCTACTGCGCCAAGTGTTGTGGGTTCAAATCCTACATGGGACAACACTTTGTGTGATCCATAAATTGTTGTTCTAAGTCTGGGTGTACTTTGTGTCCGTTTCATGTATGTTTGTTAAGATCCCCGTGACACAGGAATGTATATTCCTAATGCGGGAGTTGTCTTTTTAATAAAAAATAAACTCATCTCTGAAATTGGTTTTGATATTTGTGCCACATTTTGTCCATTCTTAGTAAAGTACTATTTTTTTTACAAAACGGTGATACATAATCCTAATATTTTAAATTCGAAATGCACACAGCATTTGTCCTCGGTGGGAATCAAACTCAACGCTTTAAGTTAGGGTCACTAAACACTAGACAAACAGACCAGTCAATCTGAATCACTTAAATACATATTTAAATCCGTGCTTCGTAATACAGATAGCCTTCTACGCTATGGGCTAAATCCTTATTCCATTGCTAATCCTATTATAAAACAGTGCGTTAAGTCTTCGTTCACGCAGTTAATCCATCGCTTGACGCCCGAACTTCCATAGATATTAATTCTCTTTAGAATAAAACGTTATAAGCAGTCTGTATTATTATATTATGTAATTTATTTAGGGGCAATTGTTGCAATACATTCTAGAATATATATTTACATATATACCCGATTGCGAAAGAAGAATGGTTATGTTTTTTTGAGTGTATGTATGTATATTTCTTTAGTGCGCCCTAGTGCCTAAACGGCTTGTCGTATTTTTATGTGAGTGGTGTACACACTGGGTTCATCAATATTAAAAAAAAACAAAAAAGTCCTAAATTTTTGACGCCAAAAAGTGATCTCAAAAAGTTTTCATACTAATACATCGAGAATTCAGAACTACAGAATACATCAAAATAAACTATTTTTAACGGTTATTACGAAATATATATGTAACTTACGTGTTTAATTTAAAAAAACTGAATTTAATAAAGATGACAGACATGGACGCAGTCGGGCTTTTTTTTAAATAATTTTACTTGTTTATTAAGTTTTCTTCTGACCGGTTTCGAATTATGGCATTATGGTTTAAAGGGTAATGATTATATGAAATATTTACATCTAAAAAAAACCTAACAACTGTGGGTATATGGAAATAACAGTGCGTCAGTGCAAGGAATTGTCCCCGAAAATAGGGAAATTGTATTTTGCATCTACCTCTGCTATTTGTTTGATTGGAAACTTATAAAATTATACAAAGTTAAGATATGAAATCACAAAATTCAATTT
The DNA here is from genome assembly GCA_003709505.1 of Hyphantria cunea. Taxonomy (NCBI): domain Eukaryota; kingdom Metazoa; phylum Arthropoda; class Insecta; order Lepidoptera; family Erebidae; genus Hyphantria; species Hyphantria cunea. The sequence continues at coordinate 295,183 of PKRV01000253.1, read as the reverse complement.
ATTTTAATACCTTTAAAAATTAGAAATAAAATTATTTTATTTCAACGCCATCTAGCGGAAACTGGCTGTAGTACGCTGTAATTGCTAATCTGAATGCCACAATTAGATTTTTCTCATTGAGTAATGTAAAACTAAACATTAGCCACTGAGTCGAAGCTGTTACAATTTCCTTTATTTATTAAGTTTCACATTTATCACTCATTAATTCCCAGGCTAACATGGTATGGTTGTCCTGTTACGGGGAAACTCCAGCGGATAAAGAGAACATCGGTCCAATAAGGTACCTGCCCTTCCAAGGTTTCCCGGGGTACTTCTATCCGTATGAGAATGCTGAAGGCTACCTGAGTCCGTTAGTAGCTTTACACCTGCAAAAACCTAAGAGTAAGTGTTTTTTTTCTTTAGTAATATGATAGGCTATGAAGATTAATCGTGCCGGCGCTCACAGCCCAGTTGCACTCGGTGATAAGAAACAATCACCGAGGGTAAGCAACGACGGCGCGGTCATTACCTGGATGGGTGACCGCTGGTGGCACTATACCATAAACGTCTACGTGATTCGGAGGTCACGTTAAGCAGTCGGTGCAGGTTGTTATCATACGAAAACAGTCGTGAAGTTTAGTTGTTGGCCTTCGGGCGGCTTAAAAACATCCAACGGCAAGATACGTAGCCACAACGTATTCTTGTCAGTCTCCAACCCACGCTTGGCCAGCGTGGTGACGTATGGCCGTAACCCTCGCCTGAGAGGAGACCCGAGCCCAGCAGTGGGACATTATGGGATGTTT
>PKRV01000253.1:254093-294340 GCA_003709505.1 Hyphantria cunea | reverse complement strand
ATGACTCTGCCCTGCCTGATGGAAAGCATGAGCAGAATCCAAGAGTGGTGGTCACCATCCTCAATGCGAAAAAGAACAATGCAGCATGGTGACCCACACTATGACGGCCTGGGGGAAAAGGGGATGGTAAGGGGGATAGGGGGCGTTGGATTGGGGTATGGGCCTCCGGTATCCTCATTCACTCGATGAAACACAGCGTAAACGCTGTTTCACACCGGTTTTCTGTGAGGCCGTGGTATCACTCCGATCGAGCCGGCCCATTCATGCCGAAGCGTGGCTCTCCCGCGGTATTGATGACGATTGATGATGCGACGTCATCCGTGTGGTGGATTAAGAGTATGGAGTGTCCCCACCGTTATTTTTCCATGGGTGTCGTAAGAGCTAACTTAGAGCAATTTATTAATAAACTGTCTTCTTACTTCCGTTGTCTAGTTTAAGGTGCCTGACGATTTTGGTTGATTATAAAAAGTCGCTTTCGTTCAATTTTAATTCGTCCTTGATATTCTGATGATATAAAGCTGTAGGTACGGTACGGGAAGGTATTGCCCTCCATAGAACCGGGATGGTCTTTTACAATTATACGGGGCCTTCGGCCTTTCGGCTTTCCTGAGCGTAAGCCTAGAGATTTAATAGCGTTAACTGCTTCTAGTTTTTTAAGCTGCACGACGCCTGCCTTTGCGGTTTTTTTAACACCTACAATTTAAAAACCTTCGTCGCTGTATTTAAAAGTCTTCATGAGAGCCTGTTTTGTAGCCGACGAAGTTGCATAATCCGCTGAATAATCCGTACTTAAAATAAGAGATAGTTGATATATTTTTTTCAATACGATAGATTTATTTTATATTTTTTGTGAAGTTTTAGTTGTCAAAAAATAGCAAATATGTTTTAGGTCAATTTATTAATTAATTTTGTAATTCAGACCATTTTCAATAATATAGCTCTAGTTTCTAGTCTAGTTAAAATATGAGATAGCTTAGTGAAATCTGCGGTAAACACACTATAAACACACTACATAGCGCGAACTTAAACTCTGTACTACCGTGGGACTCATTTGTTACCGTGGAAGGGCCATGCTTCGGCCCTAATGGGCTGGCCATCATAGCCAGTTTTTTACTTTACATAAATCTTAAATATTCAGCATACAAATCATGAAAATCCTTAGCTATATCTGTCTAGTAAAGGACTGGTCAGAATGCTGTTACATCTTTCAACATCCACCAAGTTATCACTAAGGAAGCTATCTCTCACCAAGTTATTACTATATTTCGGTGGCGCAGTGGTAGCGTATGCGACTGCTGTGCTTGAGGTCTCGGGTTCGGTTCCCGGGTCGGACCAATTGTTTGTGTGATCTGCAAATTTTTGTTTCGGAGTTTGGGTGTTTTCTATATACGAAAATAAAGTATATATGTATTTATATCACTTGCATAGTACCCATAACACAAGCTCTGCTTAGCTTGGGACTAGATGGCGTTGTGTGTAAGATGTCCGAAATATTTTGTTATTATTATCTCTAAGTTGTTGGTTTCGGGTACATTCTCTGTAAAGAATTTTGATTGCAATAATAACACTCACATTTTCCTTTCTCAGCTGGTATTGTCATTAACATAGAATGCCGTGCGTGGGCCAGGAATATTATATACGACAGAAAAGAACGCCTTGGAGTCGTCCATTTTGAAATTATGATCGAATAGAGATCTGCATTTACATTACATTATAAGTATATAATTAAGACTCTCTGAAAAAAAACATGGAAATGAAAAGCTTCATTTGAATTAGGAGATTGTTAAATACATGTTTATTTTTAATATATGACATATGTTTACAAATAGTGCTAATATGAGCCGGTTCAAGTGGAGCGATATTTTTTTTATGTTGTAACATTATTTTTGAGTGAACTATATTTAACTATAATATGTATTGACATTAAAAAAAGAACCTTATGTTCTACTCAACTGGGTCGGTTTTCTAAGTATTTAGATATTATCGCTATATGTAATGCATATGTATTTGAACGAGACCAGTGAATGATCTGAACGAAATACAATAGGCTGATTGTTATAAACAATATTATATACATAAAATACTAAAGTTTTGTACTTATAACTACGGTTAAATGTATATATATTTTATATATTCACTGTAATATTTTTACAATATTTTTTTTACTCAGCAAACAATTTTGTTTGTTGTCCATTTAGAATGTAAGTTAAAGGGTCAGCTCCGACGTTCGGAGTGGCGGCTAAGAGGCTATTTCGGTAACAATTTAAATTCAATCTAAAGTTCTTAACAATACAACTGTATTTGAAGCAAATGATCGGGTCGTTTCATCAAATCTGAAGAACTTTAGGCTTGTTTTTTTATGTATGACCCTGTGAAAGTGACTGCTGTGCCTGATGGAAAGCATAAGCATAATCCAAGAGTGGTGGTCACCATACTCACTGCAGGCAATGCAACAATGCAGTAAGGCTGCATAGTGATGCTTCTGCATCATTTGGCCTCCTCCGGTCTCGCACTCACCGACAAAACACGACAGCGCTGCTGACAATTTACGCTATCTTCTGTGCGAGGGTAGCACCGCCTATTACCTACCATTTATATTGGTATAAACTCGTCTCTTCGCCGCCACTCCGTCCGTCAGACCCTAAAAGTAATTGTATGAGACTGCAATGCATATTATTTTTATAGAAACAGTTTCACTGCAATATTTTTTAAATTTTGTGTATATTTAATAGCACGTACCACGCTTCTCAGTCGACTTTTAAATAAAATGGCACTCTTAGAATGGACACGACCTAACTCTAAACACAATTTGTGAAAAAGAAAAAACAATAATGTGTTTTATTGTGATTTACGAAAGAGACGGATGTATGGATTGTCTCTTTCTTTCTTTCTCATGACTTAGAATCTCATTATTTTAAATATGAAGTCCTCACTCTTTTTAACCATTGCATGCAACCGTAGTAACGACACACGACATTAATTCGACTCGACTGTGTGAGTCAAGTGAGTAAAATTATTTGAAGCCCAACTACCCCTTATTTTTGGAAAATATAAATCAAAAAGAAAGATTTAAATGGTAGTTTGTAGCTAAACGAGAATTTTTCAGAAATTTGGGTGAGGTCAGTTAAGTTCTAAGCGTGCGTTTAATATATAGTACCTGGATTACCGAGCTTTGCTTGGTTATTTTTTTTTTTTGATAAATTTACGTGAAAGCAAATCTAACTAGATCGATTTATCGCGCCTTAACCCATGACATANGTTCGTTTAAAGGTATTAGATATAAATTTAATAATTTGCTGCAAAATAATATAAATAACTATATTGTGTGTCAAATACCCTATTGAATTATAATGCGGATGTATTTAGGTATAACTAATAAGAGATTTTTTCTTTGCTATGTTGTAATGAATGCCCAATTTTTCTTTAGATTGTAATTCTCGTTAAGAAACCCTGCGAAAATACAGTGCATTTGTATGTATTTGTTGTGTATTAACAGTTGAGCCAAGGCAGCTAAGAAAGTTTGAATATGAAATAATTGAGAGAGCCATATATGAGTCGATTCGACTCAAGTGTAACGATTACCTTAATGAAAACCGATTGAAACCATACAGAAACCTTCTTTTCACCCCACCTTTCCTGAGGAAGTGGAGGTAGCAATAGACATGATGACAATAACCAAGGACCACTAAAATTATGTATTTATATGATGAAATGGGGTTCATAGAGTATAGAAATCGTATTTATTTTCATATTTAGAGCGAAATTAACAGTTAATGAACAAAAATAAAACTACAAAATATAGCAATCCGCCATGTTAAGATGAACACCAATCGGAGCGAGTTAAGTCACGTATGTATAAAGCTCACTGTTCGGATATAATCGACGATCACTTTACTGTTTTGATGAGCTATAATTGACACTGGTTGACAAATGGCGACGTCGAGTCTGTCACAAACAGGCACAGTGACACCACCGAGCGTTTTGGTGTGAATTATAAGCTTAAAATTTAAATCGCAATTTTTTCCTACTAAAACTTTTTTTTTTTTTAGGAATATAACTTTTTTTGACTATTGGAAATACTTCCGAACATCACAAAACAGTTTTTCAAAATTAATCATCATGCCTATTAAAAGGGTGGCAGCAATTTCTTCCTTGTTTTTACTAAGTGAGGGTGGTCATCGGAACACCATCCCCGACAACATCCTCCTCCAATTCGTAGGGGAGATATTTAAAGGATGGTAGTGGTTTCAAGCAATATTTTCCTTGTTTTCACCGAGTGAAGGCAGTAGCAGAGGAACAAATTGGACATTCAAAGAGTGGCATGTGTCTATGGGCATTGACGGACACATACCGTCAGGTGAACGTCTACTTTTTAGCCACCATACCATAAACAATTAAAATTAGAGCCAAGCTAAGGTTGCTGTCTATTGCTAACATACAGATTGATAAAACACAAAAATCTATGTTAATTAGCTTTTAATTCTGTAATCACGATATACGAAATATGTTTTTTAAAACTTTTTTTTCCATTTTTTGTATTATATTTTGTTTTATATATTGTATATTGAATCTCAAAATGCAGCTGTTTACTTGATTTATATCGATATATTAGTTAAGCTAAGAAATAGTGCCTTTTAAAGAGTCTCGGGTTATACTTCCGTCCAACAATGTTATTAGTAATCACAAACAAAGCATAAATGACATTATGTGAATAAGAATTGACATTTCAATTTAATATACAAGGTTATTCTTATTTATGTGTGAAAAAGTGACTTGTTTGGCTTGTATGTCGCCTAGATGGAGGAGAGCCACGCTTCGGCATGAATAGGCCGGCTCGACCGGAATGATACCACGGCCTCATAGAAAACCTGTGTGCTCTATAATAAAAAAGGGGTAATAATTTTGACAGTCTGTGTATTTTTGTATGTTCCACCATAGTGCCGAAACTACTGAACCGATTTTAATGAATGAGGTATAAATAGATTCGTAATTATGGCTCGAGTGACATGGCTTTTTAAATTTTATCCAAAGCTGTACGTAGCAGGGTGATATTTTTTAAAACTTTGTCATGTAAGTTTTCGTATTAAGTAAGAATAATCTTGAATAGCTGTTCGTAAGTATTGTAATGACAAAAGACTTATATAACAATCTTTTATATATATATATATATACTTAATTTTACAATTGCGTGTCGTTTTGCGTTAGTATGTAAGGACTTAAGACATTTTTTTTATTAACAGTTGATTTTATATACTTTTGATGTGAAGCGTTTCTGCTGAGGAGATAAATACATAAGCACCAAAATATCATTTGTAGATATTATTATGTTTTAAAGAACCTTTAGATTATACATTCTATGATGATGTAATGTCCATTTGTTAAATGGTTTTCTTGGGATTTTATTGAGCAGCTTTTGAAATTATTTTTCATATAAAATATCATTCTATCGCCGTCCACTTCTGAACGAAGGCAAATATTTATAACTAATTGTCCCGGCGAACTTGTTACCGCCAATTTTTTTTCGTAATTGTTTTCTAAATTGCCGATAAGTTTGTTTTTAATATTTCTGCCCAGTTTAGCTAACCGTGGACTAAAAAATGTACACTTTCGGTTTTCTTGTAATTTTCTTGAATGCAAACTTTCGTAGCTTGACACATTAAAAAAAGATTTATCCGATTTGGTGCAGTCGATCGGAAGTGCCCGCCTACATACATTTAAGTAACTCACTTTTTTTTACATAGATTCCGGTCATATTCATGAAATTAAATAAAAAAAGGTTGGTTTTGGTTATTTTTTTTTAATTTATGTCCTCTAATTTGTTGCTGAAATATACATATATTTTAAAAAGTTAAAACCCAGTGGTTTTAAGCATCGACCTAAGTGGAATGGGGTCACTCCATGTATTACTGCCTCATTGGTTTTAAGTCACTTTATCTGCCAACGTTAAATATTTGGGTCTGGTGTTGCCATATTTAATAAAACTGCTGTCTAATACGTTTCTACGTATGTTCTCATTATTTTCTCGTAAACAGCCCTAAAATGAACACTACGGTTTTAGTTTTTAGCATAATTGCATTTATTCGACTATTGTAGGTACCTCTAAAAACTAATTTCACTGATAGAATATAAATAGTAGAATTGTCGTTTACTTTAGTGCTGCTCCATAATGTGTTTTTTAAATTGATATCACCAAAAGATTGTCTTCTAAACATTTGACCTCTTGCGTTTAATTAATTTTATTTCTCTGATGTCGTCAATATTTTATTAGTTAAAAGGATTTTAAAGTAGTATTTTTTCTGATGTTTCTTTAGACTTTAAATTATTGATAATTTTTTAAATTGGTTACACTTAAATCGGTACTGTCAATCATATGACATCTGGATACATCGATATTGAGTTTTTTTTTAATTAGTTTATTTTTACTTTAGCTTTATTAGCAAAGGGATGAGCTTTTACATATCTATGTGTACATGTTTCATAACCATATACACAAATAATGGATTTGCAGTAATAAGTTAATATTTTTAGGGAAAAATATAACTATAAACAAGAATTCTTGAAACACACCTGTCAATAATATCGTTTATTTTTTATAAATGTACAAAATATTTCTTAACAAATAATACAAAATGATTTGGTATTGTACTTTTGTATAAATTGTTCTTGTCCCCTAGTTCTCCTATAAGTAGATATAACGTCGACTGCCTTTTATATGTGATTACAATTAATGAATCTCTGTCCAATATCCGTCCATTTTTAGAACACTCGTGTATACATTAGATTTAAGTAATGATATATTATCAAGCAGTAAGGAGTGTATGTACGAATGAAGCGTTGCCTGCGAATGTATTTTTAAGATAAGGTAATAAATATAATATAAAAAAATTAGTTTGTTTTTTTGCTATTGTCCCGAGATTGTGGATGTTTTTTATCTCTCTCGCTCGCCAAAGTGATTACTCTTCCTGATCGAAAGCATGAGCAAATCCAAGAGTAGTGATCACCATACTCACTGCGAATGGAGACAATACAACAATACAACATGGTGAGCCACATTATGATGGCCTATTGAGGTGCTTCGACATCATTGAGGCTCCGGTCTCATGCTCCCAACGAAACACGGCGGCCAGGAATGCTGCCATTTTCTATAGAAAAGCTAACTATTTTTTCACAGAGGGGCCTATTCCGTCCCAAAATCTTATGATAGACATTCAATTCATAGGGTTGTGGAGGTCAGTTGCTAGTCGCTCCGTGGAAAAACTGCTATTTAGACAAAGCCGGTTGAAGAAGTAACCGACCCCAATTAATCGTGGGTATAATAAAGGCTAGGCAGATGAAGACAGAAAAAGTGTGCCGAGGGTTGCATAATATTTCTACCCGCCTCTATGACCAAGTGTGGTATTTTAAGGACCCCTTAACCACCTGACCGCGCCGCGTAGCTTACATAATCTTAACCACTTAAAAGCTGTTAGTAATGTTATTATATATACGCCGAAAAGAAGGCTTCAATGACGTCATTAATTCATCTCGGCTTTAAAACAAAGGTACATATGATCATCATAATAAATAGAATGACCATCGATTCTATCCTATCAATATCGATTATTTGTTTGTTATAGAATAAATTCCACTACCAGTTACAACTAACATGTAACTAGTACTGGAATTTCTAACGCCAATCGTTCTCACTCAATTCGACAAATAAACATCAGCATATGAATGACAAAAGTGCATGCAAAAAATCGCGCCCAGTAGATGCCGGTGATCTTTCACATGGCTCCCTTGCACGTGTTGATAATGTTGCAGGCAATGTATCGTTTCTGCCTTACGACAAAACGTCTCAAATAATGAAATGAAAATAAGAAAATTCTCGTGTCACGTTGTTTGTTACCAAACTCCGCCGAAAGGGCAGAACCGATTTTAAAAAATTTTGTCTGCATATCCGATAGGTCTGGGAATCGGCCAACATCTATTTTGCATACCCCTAAATGATAAGGGTGGCTCACCCCATAATATTTATTTTTGTATATGTAGTTCACAATATGATCGTTTTGATTTTAATTAATTATCAGTTTATAGGAATTTGAAAATTTTAATTGAGTACTTTAGATTTTTTTGCGAAGTATTGATAAGTTTTTTTATGGTATAGGGGCAAACGAGCAGACGTATCGATGGTTAGCGATTACCGCCGTCCATGGACACCCGCNTTTTTTTTTTATATTTAAGCTGCCAAAATGACTCTGCCCTGCCTGATGGAAAGCATGAGCAGAATCCAAGAGTGGTGGTCACCATCCTCAATGCAAAAAAGAACAATGCAGTATGGTGGCCCACACTATGGCGGCCTGGGGGGAAAGGGGATGGTGAGGGGGATAGGGGGCGTTGGATTGGGGTATGGGCCTCCGGTATCCTCACTCACTCGATGAAACACAGCGCAAGCGCTGTTTCACACCGGTTTTCTGTGAGGCCGTGGTATCACTCCGGTCAAGCCGGCCCATTCATGCCGAAGCGTGGCTCTCCCACGGGAGAAATATAAGAGAAATATAAGTTACGTGCCTTATAAGTGCGTTGCCAGCCTTTGGAGAGTGGGGAGGAGGAAGGGGGGGTGAGGTTGGGGTATGGACCTCCGATATCCTCATTCACTCGATGAAACACAGTGCAAGCGCTGTTTCACACCGGTTTTCTGTGAGGCCGTGGTGTCACTCCCGTCGAACCGGCACATTCTTATCGAAGCGTGGCTCTCCCACGGTAAAAAGTAAAAAGTTTACGATCAGATACACGTTCACACGGACATAACAATATCGAAAATTGTTTTGTGACATAATTCAAAATATCTTCAATCACTAAATAAAATCACTCAAAAGGAACTAAACTTTCGTGCCTGCAAAACAGACTCAGGTTTTCAGTAAAACCAGTTTCATTTGATTTGATGTCTTTGAATTGGACGACTTGCCCCCACACGTTCATCCCGTTTAAAATCTAGTTAAATTGTGCGTTTAAAATAATCGCACAACTTTGACTGCTACACAGACTTGCGTACGCGCAGGTCGCGTAGTGTACCCGACACCGTCGCGATTGACGGACGAATGTTCCTCTAAATTTCTTGATACAATATTTACGTGAATAAGAAATGACTAGTAAAGTAAACGGCAATATGGACGAGTGGGTCCGGGCCCCCCCTCCTCAAGGGACCTTCTGCCAGAGACTGGGCAATGTAATCTACAATCCTGAAGAGAACAGCATCTTGGGGAGAACACCGAAACGATGGGGTAAGTCTTTGTTATTTGAAACACCTTCATTGAATTTGTAAAATTTGCCTGGTATGTACGTATTTTATTTAAAGTCAATGCTTGTACAGTTCAGAGTCCAACTTAATGTCTAATTGTCTTTCTGACAGACAACATATGCATAAACATACAAGCATGTAAAACATAGGTACTTATTTCAATCAATCAAATCTATAACAGACGTTAAGCTAAGTTTTTTTTAAACTTTCAGTAGGTATTTGTTCAAGAGAAGATGCTGAAATAATTAAAATTTATAGAAACAACATAAGTGGTACAATAAATAAAATGAATGATTTTACATTCCGGTAATGAATACTTATTGACGAAATGTGATATGTAGTGGAGTTGTTTACGGTGAATTGATTTAAATGAATATATGTAATATTACAGCTGGTTATGACTGGCACTGGTTCGATACAAATTAATTATTAAAAAAATAAGATGTACTTTATGAAAACAAAGAAAGGTACGTTTTTAACATACAACCAACAGAAAAATCTTCTCATATTTGATACAGATATGTTAAACGATTAAATGGTGAATTATACCTTTTTAAATGATTAAGTTGACTCAATAGGTTTCTAGCAAAATAATTTAAATAATGACAATATTTCCTTAGATTTTAAAAAAATAGATACACAAAGTCTGGTATCCACGGTAAGGTATAACCAATGACATAATATTATTTATTTCGTCATTGATATGACCAATGACACAATTAATACTTCATTTCGTCAGTGATATAACTAATGTCATGGGTAAATGCGTATTTTTTATTTGGTTTTAATATGCAGACGTTTCCTTTTTATTGGAGGGTTAAGAGATGAAGAATACAAGAATTTGTTATTGGATTTAAGCGATTACATTTTCAAAGTTATATTTTCTTCGTTTTGTAGCTCTGACGAGTTTCACAATGAATCATAATAAAAAGAAAATTCCTTTTCAAAAGGCAGTACCTAGATATAGCTGCGCTATTTACACTTTTATTCCAGTTAAACAAACGATCTTAAACAACAGTCTCATACAAAATTTGGTTTGTTGTTAGTGATAAAAATGGTTTGTAGTGTTTGGAATGTTATCAAGTCTACATAAAGAACGGTTTGTTTTTGTTTGAACGCGCTATACTCTGAACCTATAATTTATGTATAAACAAAATTAGAGTTCAAATGTAAGTTCTCAGATTTCTCATTTTTGAAGAGAGGAGAATACGACACTTATGTGTAGTGTATAAAAAGAAGCAGGAAAATAAATTTAAGTTAAACTAAGGCAGGAAAGAATGATCTTTTGTTTAGATTTATAGTATTTTACTATCGTGGGAGAATCATACTTTGCCGCAGGCCAGCTCCTTAGCCAAGATGTTTTGCGTCGAATCTCTTTGTACAATCGCCTACGCCTTTATCCTGTTGTACTTGTATTATAAAATAGAGTCGCTTTTACGGTCTGTTCACTTAGATTTTAATGAATTTTAACAATAGATAGAGTGATTTAAGAAGAAGGTGTAATCCAAGCGTTTTAAAGACTTTCTTGCGAGCCGGGGCTAGCCGGGTCGTTAGTTGGTTTAAGTTTTGTTTTGACCATGTGACTTAACTTTAAGATGACGTTATCCCCATACATTTGTTAGTTTTCTATAATTTCATTCATGTTTCTAGAATTTATACTTGGCCAGGGAGAAGGCTCAATCAGATTTACAGCACGACTTCTCAGGAAACCCCTGTTAAAGAGTAAACAAATAATGTGTTATAAGTACGTTTAAAAACAATAAGAATGCGTTTCGGTAAGAGATTTGGCTGGTAAGGCCAAACCCAAGATAGAAGAAGAGTAGATGAAAGAGTGTTAATAGTAACGTGGAAAAAAGGGTTTGGATTGTAAACAAGCGTTAAGTGTGATTATAGCTTTGCCGTAAGCTTTAAACATCCGCTAAAACTACACCCTTTACCATCTTACGAAAATGTTATTCATGAAGTTTTTTAAATGTGTTTGGAAGGCAAAAGGATAAATGTTTAATTTTCTTATTTTAATAAGAATAATAAAGAGTGCGTTGAGCATGACGAGCTCTGTGCCTGGATACATTTAACGGTATGTTTGTTTTATGATACTTATTTTGTTTATCGGCAATCTGGTTACGATAGTATATGCTCTGTTTTTCTAGACTTTCATCATCTTCTTTATCTTCATTATTTCCAAGAATAATTGGGGTCAGCAACTAGTTCAATCGATTTTACCTGTATAACAGTTTTTTCACTAAGCCACTGGCATCGGATCTCCGCAATCTTGAGAGCGAACCGGCGAATTGAATTCGAGGGTTGAACTAGTTAACTAGTATATTTATAATAAAAATAATAAGTTAAATTGTTGAAAATGTCGGAAAAACTTAAGCCACATATCTCAGATAAACGAAGGCTGTATTATATTATATTTTCCGCAATGTACCCGTTCGTAGCTGGGGCTTGTTGCTAGTATATAAATTCGAAAGTTTGTATGTTTGTTACTGCTAAACCCCTGCACCTATTTCAATAAAATTCGACGTACAGATACTTTGATTCTTTAGGAAGGACATAGCCTGCTCTGTCAGTTAGTATTATTTTAGAAGATAATAATCTGTATCGCAATAACAGATAAACACGCGGATGGAGCAACTGACAATAGCTAGTAAAGTATTAATAAGTATTTACAAAAATATTTTTAAAGTTTTTTATCAGCTATGTTATGAATTGCACAAGAAATTGCACTTTGGTTGTTTTTATATTTGTTTTGCTGTCTGCCAAAGACACCTTTGCCAAGAGGAGTTCATCGTTCCGAAGATACATGAGCATACCTACAGACTTATCTAAATTTAGTTCTCCATAATATTAACGTGTCAGTCTGGCTTCGGTTACGAAATCGTTATCGTGTGTATTAAAATAGCCACTTTCGCTAAAATATTATTATTGCTGTCATTTACGAATACCAGCAATATTATTATGAAGAATACACATGTTACTACATCTTCTATTTGAAGATGCATGAACGACCTCTCCAAGTCCTGATTTAATGGTGACCCGGGCCTCTTTATAGTTTGCTTTATTCTTTAAATTCTTTTAGGAGAGAGCCAGTTTAAAGGGCTGCAGTGTACGTGTGACTTTTGAGTTGTAGATGTCCGAGGGTGGTGGTTGTCACTTTCTATTAAGTGGCCTGACTTCTAGTTTGTCCCTATACTTACTTACTTACTTACTTACTTACCCTATAAGTACCTACGAACTTATTATTTAAACTTACTGTTGTATTTTAACGCATCAGAAACGAGGTTGATCCGATAAAGAATCAGGGTCATCGACATAGCCTATAGATTAGCAAGCTGAAGTGACAGTGGGCTGGCCAAATTTGCCGAAGAACCGATAACCGTTGGGATGAACGAGTTCTTGAGTGTAGACTGCATCTCGGCAAACGTAGTGTAGGACGTCCACAGGCCAGGTGGAGTGATGATCTGCTCAAGATGGCTGGCAGGAGTTGGATGCGAGAAGCCATGGATCGAACTAAGTGGCGTGAAATTGGAGAGGCCTATGTCCAGCAGTGGACCGTGATAGGCTGATGATGATGATGATGTTCTATTTAATACTAACTGACCCACGCAATCCTGCGTCTCCTATTGTCTTAGCGTGATGTTATCACAGCGTGAACAAAGTTTAACATGAGAAGGTTAGGTATAATGAGTCAGCCTAGAAGACATGCTGTACCTGGTATTTTTTTTTTAGAACTTGTAAAGGAACTTTTGGAAAATTTTGCCCTCTTTTATTGTTTAAATTACACCAGCACTTTTTGAGATTAGCGCATTCAACCAATCAAACAAGTAAACTTGTCAGATTTAAAATATAAGTATAGATAAATGTTTGCAAAAAAGGTAAGTTAAACTAACCCGGTAGAAAGTAAGTAAGTAAAAACAATCATAAACCAAATCAAATGTACAAATTAAACCATTTGGCGCGACATCTCTGGCTTATACTAAAATATAAAGAACACATTATTGAAATAGGATGTCCGCTGTCAGAAGCGGTACTAAAATAAATTATGCCCCATATTCTGTGTAAGTGTAGGCCACAATGGGCTATTAGACGCCAGGATAGGAAAATACCGATGGCCCTGAGCATCGCCGACGCAGGATCCTCGTCTTGAAAGAAGCTATTCTGATTGCATACGCTTGTTTTGTTTTTAATTTGTGACCTTGCAATGAGAAATAAATCCCACAGGGCACAACACTTTGTGTGTCCACAATTGTTGTTTTGAGTCTTTGTGTTTTTTGTGTACGTTTAAATGTAAAATCCCCACGCGACACATGATTATATTCTTAGTGTAGGAGTTGTGTTAAAAATAAAGAAAAGCTGACCCCTCAATCTTGTCTACGTCTTTCAAAACGATGTTTTCTCGTTTAACTCCTAATGGTAGTAGTGCGATATTCCTTTTTTCTTTAATAACGCCCTTATTCATAAGCGTTATTTAATTAGTGGTATTGTGTTATTTCTAACTTGAAAATAACTCAAAACTGTTGTTTAAATTTTACCTTAACCCTTAATTCATAGTTAACCCTAATGAATAAGGCCGCAAATGAACAATCCCATATTAAAGGTTTTTTTAATACCAACTAATTTATTTAACTCTTTTGACCTTTTATCATGTCTCCCTGGTAATTAATTTCCGCTTTTAAGTCCCGTTACTTATTAAAATTAATATTTTTATTTTCAATTGTACAACTGACGTATGAAAGTGCTTGGGCCGACTCATAGAAGAATATTTTAATGATTAATTATCAATATTAATATTGTGATGTGGTTTATGTATATATCTTTATTGTAACTAGATATTGTATAATGTAGAATTTGTATTAATTTCTAAACTTAAAGTATTCTGACTAGCAGAGAAGGTCATCGACATAGCCCACAGGATTGGCCATATTTGCCGCAGAACTGATAGCCATTGGAGTAAACGGGTTCTTGAGACCGCGTCTCGGCAAACGTAGTGTACGACGTCCACAGGGCAGGTGGAGCGATGGTTTCCGCAAGACGGCTGGCAGGAGCTGGATGCGAGAAGCCGAGGATCGAACTAAGTGGCGTCAAATTGGAAAGGTCTATGTCCAACAGTGGACTGCGATAGGCTGATGATGATGATGATTTTGACTGACGTATTGGTTTAACTCTAGCGGTTGCTGTCTTAAGGTTGTGAATAGTCAGGACAAATAGTTGGGTGATGAACACGATAATTAGTTCTATTTCTGAGTAATTTATCTTGTCATAGATGTGAATAAATAAATATTTTACATTTAACACACAACGCCATCTAGTTCCAAAAGAAGCAGGGCTTGTGTTATGGGTACTAGACAAGTGACATAAATACATATATACATTTTTTTTAAATACATACCTTATTATACATAGAAAACACCCAAATTCCGAAACAAATATTTGCAGATCATACATACATTTGGCCCGACCCGGGAAACGAACCCGAGTTCCAAGAACAGTAGTCGCACAGGCAACAGAGATATTGGAGTCGAACAACTAGTTCAACCTTCGAATTCAGTTCGCCCTCACTGTTGCGGAGGTCCGATGTCAGTCGCTCCATGTAAAAACTGATATTCAGGTAAAACCGGTTGATCTAGAAGCCGACTCCAATCAATCTTGGGAATAAAAAAGGCCAGGAAGATGATAAAGTATTGAGAAATCTTCTTCTCACTCGCTTCATTCTTGGCAGAGCGGTCGTGGTTACTTAGAGCTGTCTACACTGGCGGTAGAGGCGGACAAAGCCCCTCGTACAATTTCCCACCATCTCACCCTGTCGGTGGACTGTCGGCTGAAGACAGATACACGGCTTCCGATTGTGGACTTCACCTGGTCGAAATGTATATGTAATGTTTATTTACTTACAATAAGCAATTTTGACGTTGCTATTTAACGAGTGAGTGAGTATCACGGCAGCCCCAAACGCTCCCTGTCCCCTTAATTCTGTCGGATGGAGATTCAAAGAGTTCAACCTTCTTGTGGCTATTGGATTTCAGGTGTTCAAAAGCGATGATAGTCACATATTGTTTGGTAATGTTTGCCCCTTATATACCAAAAAAACTGGTGAGAAGTTACCATATTAAAAATAACAAACGTTAATGTTTACGTCTACGGTTTGATTGCAGTAAACACACTAGTTGTTAACGGTAAATAAATATCAATCAAATGTGTTCGCTTGAAATTGGTTTCTGACTATTCTCTGGTTCGCTTAATCATGTTGTTTCATGGTTCGTCACGTGTTCTGCGATATATCGATCATATTACTCATCAGTCATCATATTAGTTCTGACGAAAGGTACTTTTTTACGGTGAAAGTTAAAATAATACATCATGGACTAGAAAATTAATTATTAATCTAGCTGACCCGGCAAACGTTGTTTACCAATTTATATATAGTAACTCTCATTATTTAGGGGTATGAAAAATAGATGTTGGCCAATTCTCAGACCTATCCGATATGCAAACAAAATGTTTAAAAAATTGGTCCAGCCTTTTCGGAGGAGTTTGGTAACGAACACCGCGACACGAGAACTTTATTTAATAATTTGAGTGACCGTGTACAACTGGTGTATCAAGCTCCTGTTTCTCCCATATATCATTTACGCTAGGTTACGGGAACCCATGTTTCTGTGATAAACTTTTAAAATATGAATAAAACATAATGAATGATATTCAGTAAAATATATTCTTCATTCTTTAATTACTCAAGCTCCACAAATACCAACTTTTATTTTTATTTGAATCCCAAAACTTACTTGGACACCGTAGGTAACAAAGATTAAAAATCCAACCAAATTAAGAACCACATTTTTTTTAAAGTCGACTAAAAATATAAAGCTTTACCAACATGCAAAGGCTGGCTCAACTGCGACACATCAAATACCTAATCACTATAAAAACCTGATTGTAAACAGAAAGCCACCTTGAATAGCCATTGAAAACCCATTCAAATGCAAAACATCTGTTGTGTTCTTTTATACAGCTATCCTATGGAAGCCGAGGTCGAGGGGACGAATGGACCCTCGTGAGGTTATCCGATGCTTATAGATTTATGATTATTTAGCGAAACGTCTGGCTATACTCTATACCGTGAGAGGGTCATTCTCCATCACAAATGGACTAATTTGCTTTGCCAAGTTGCAAAAGTAATCATTAGTAGAAATTAACCAATGTTTTTCAAAATTTGTTGCACTCTTTTATGATTAGAAGATAAATAAATTTTATTAGTAATTTTAAACAATAAACCTTAATGTATAGTGATACCTTTATTGCATAAAAACGTAATGTTCATATAAAACAGGAGTGGGCACTGACTCCTGTTTTATATGACCTGACAGGTGTATTTCCTAGCACGGGAGACAGGGATTCCTAATAATGGTAATTTATATTTTGTGTCATCAAAGAAAATTATTATTATAAATTCGACGGTAACTCTGTCTGTTACGCTTTCACGGTTAAATAGCTGCACTAATTTCAATAGCAATGTGGTATAAAGTAACTTTAATTCTTGTTTAAGGATATAGGGATAGATATATCTTTACCGCGATAATCAATATACATGTGGTCGGAGCCGCGGACAAAAGCTAGTAAGATATATTCACACGAACAAAGTCACAGGGTATAGCCAGTAATTAATCAAACAAGGAGGGTCCTAGATGATAAAACAAAACGACAAAGACCTCTATGCCAAATAGTTCCCGAGACCCCCGGCGACAATCCACTTAAATATTTGTCTCCCCAAGTAGTGTAGTTCCCCCCAAGGAAGTTCGATATCTAAATGGACTGCATTTGAGACGTCTGGAGGAAGAGGAAATGAAGAATGGGAGCAGGTGCTCCTTCGAGTCTGTTAAATGACGGAAGTGGAAGTTGATGAATGGTTTCTGACTCATCAACGGTGGGAATCAGAATGTAGAGTAATGTGATATCGCCTAGTACTTGGGTTGTGAAAGTCTGATGGCACTCGATCCACTGTTAGAATTGAAGTTCAGCCGTACCTTGTATTGGGTACAGTCAGGATTCATCAATTTAATGAAAAACATGGTCAAGATACATCCTTGTGTTACATGTTTTAATACACATTTTCAATACAATCAATATCTATAATCTTTGTTGTATTACTATACTTGTTACTCTGCTGAAAAGGAAGACACGAATGCCCGTCCTACGGGCTTGTGAGCATCTTTAAAAAACAATCTTAAGCTCCGCTCTTGGAGTCGTGTAACAACTACTTGACATGTTTACCTTGATATCTGATGTAACGAGGACGATGTTCAGTCGACCGCCAGATTCCTGTTTGTCTAGCGAGTGGTTAATAACTCTGTCTGCTACGGGAGGTTGCGGGTTTGATTCTCGACTAGAATTATTACTGATTGAGTAATGAGCCAGATCATTTATTGCGTGTTTCGTTTATTTATGTAATTGGAAAGTATGTGTATCAGTAGTCCCGTTACAGTTTAGCTCAGTTTGGGGTCCGAGGCCTCAGTGGCGTGTGGTGGCGTATGCGACTGCTGTGCTTGAGGTCTTGGGTTCGATTTCCGGGTCGGACCAAATGTTTGTATGATCTGAAAATATTTGTTTCGGAGTTTGGGTAATGTCTATGTACAATAAGTAAGTAATTACAGAAAAAAGTATATTTGTATTTATATCAGTTGTTGTAGTAACCATAACACAAGCTCTGCTTAGTTTGGGACTAGATGGCGTTGTGTGTCAGATGTCCGATATATTATTTATTATTCTGAAAACTTCTTTAGGCGTGTTGAACACTTTTTGGATGAATAAGAAGCGCGAGTGTTGCCGGCTTTTAGGGGATGAGGAGGGGAATGGGGGAGCGGTTGGGGTATGGGCCTTCGGTATCCTCACTCACTCGGTGAAACACAGCGCGAGCACTGTTTCACACCGGTTTTCTGTTAGGCCGTTGTACCTGTAGCCTGCTTATTCGTGCCGAAGCGTGGTTCTCCCACGGTTATATTTATCGGCTATCTTCTATCGGCAATTTTCAAAGACTACCTGTGTTATTTTTTTGGTAGCTTTGCAAAAGGTTTGTACAGTCTACGATTATTGTAGTGATTGGTAGTAACCCAATACGTTGCTAGAATTGCGATGTCCTTCGTTCATTCATGACATAGGAGCCGACACGTGTCAAGTGAAGCGTAAATAACCTCGCTACACTTAGCTAAATGTATGATCATTATAGCTTTTATTTACAAGAGGATAAGTTTGTAAAATGGTTAATAATGAATAGATGAAACTACCTATCTATACAGATATATTCGTATGATCAGCATTTTTAGTACATCAATACAAATGAATAAAATTGAATTGTCTATTCTGTAATTTCAAATTAACTTTAATTTTTCTGTAATTTTAAACTAAATTATACATCAACAACCCACAATGTCCCGCTGCTGGGCTCGGGTCTCCAGGGGAATTTAACCCTTTAAGACGTCATACATCTTCACTCTGGCCGAGTGCGAGTTGGGGACTGGCAAGACAACGTTGTGGCTACGTAATCATGTCCTTGGATGTTTTCAAGCCGCCCAAAGGTCTCCAACTGATCCTCACGACTGTTATCCTAAGGTAACACTGGGACCGACTGCTTAACATGACCTCCGAATCACGGAGACGCTTATGGTATCTTGTCACTAGCGGTCACCCATTCAGGTACTGACCACGCCGTCGTTGCTAAGCAACGCCGCGTAAACAAGGATGGTGCGGTCGGTACCCGGTTAGACCCTGGATGGGATGTTGCGACTGGGCTATGAGCGCCTCACGCGCAAATTTATTTACCGGTGTTTTCATAAAAAAAACAATAGTTAAACGTTTTGTCTGTTCGTCGGTTTCTTGTTAATCTCTGGCAAGCTGAACCGATTTTGTGAGAACTTACAATGGCAGAAAGCTATGATGTATGAGGAGTAATTTAGGCTACTTTTTTAGACTAGCTGAGACCTGCGGGGTACAGACAGTAATACATACAAGACTATTACAAGAGAGCAAACCAGATAACCGCATCTCATAAGCGGTCCTTAAACTCATAAAGATGCTTGCCAAAAATACCCTGCCCCAGTTTTAACTACAACAGAATATTTAATCGCCCGTAATCGTTCATATTACAATCTTCGCGAGTTACGTCTAAATTCTCCAGACAACGGCAATTTATATCTCAAAAAATCTTTTTTTGGTATTAAGAAATGCGCACGCGCTATTTATATTGACATTAACAGAATTAGACCACTTTCGTCACACTAACCGCCCGGTTTCATCTAATATGTGCTTTATTTTTACAAGGATAAAGTTCGTAATTGTGTGATTTTTTTATGGTTATTAGTAGTGGACTGACGGCTTCAAATGCACCACGAAAAGTAGAAGGTTCTCTATTGTTATCTGTCTCTTATGAACCGAATTTGTTGTTCTGACTCTGGGTATTCTTTGTCTCCGTTTCATGTAAGCTTGTAAAGACCTCCGCAACACAGCATAGGTATTCTTAATGCGGGAGTTGTATTTTTAAAGAAGAGAACAGAATTTGGAAAATTTTGTTTGAAAGCTAGGTTAATGAAAGGTTCCCATTCTTTGGAGGGAAAATTCCACCCATTAAGGTGGAAATGGGGACCGAAAAATAAAGTTTAGAAACATAAACACGACGTAAGCGCATTCAAATTGGCAAAAGCTTTACAGAAATTACCTCAGAGGACCACTCGTAGTTCCTGAGTTGGAGACATTCAGGTAGTAGACTGGCTGAGCCTCGCGGTGTTATCTGCGGCACAGCAACAACAGTGAGTAAAGTAAAGTTACTCCTTACATCATCAGCTGTCTGCCAGTGAAAGTCCGGTCAAAATCAACATAGCCGTTCCAGAGATACCTCTCTGTCTGTTTGATCCACCTATCAAACAGACAGAGAGGTATTTTTTTTTAAATTACTTACTTGATGTTAGTGTCGTGTATACTTACAAACAGGCACTTCAATTTTATTTATTTGTGTAGACGACGGTAGCCGCTGTCCATCAGGTCACTTTTTGCTCGTTTGCTAACTATATTATACACGTTATATTAAAGTTGTGACCTTGTTCCAGGTATAATGCTGACATTCTACATGGTGTTTTACGCGGTACTGGCACTCCTCTTCGCTCTGTGCATGGGGGGACTATTCCTGAGCCTGGAGAAGAGTCAACCTACCTATTTATTGGAAAATTCACTTATTGGTAACGTGTACTTCAAATATAAAGTGGCATGTTTCATTATGTTATCGTTCTAGACTTTAGAAACGATTCAAAAAGAAGTACTAACAAGTTAATTATTTCACGAGAGAGTCACGCTTTGGCATGCATGGGCCGGCACAACAGGAGTGATACCACGGCCCCAAAACACGGCGCCTGCGCAGTGTTTTACCAAGCGAGTGAAGATACCGGAGGCCCATAATCCAACCCTTCCCCTCATCCCTCTCCCCATCTCCCAAGCCCGGCAACGCACTTGTGACGCCTCTGGTGTTGCGGGTCCATGGGCGGTGCTAATCGCTTACCATCAGGCGATACGTTTGCTCGTTTGGCCCCTATTCCATAATTTTGTTTTTATCTAATATTTAACATTCTTGTGTCGCGGTATTTGTTACCAAAGTCCTCCGAAATGGCTGGACCGATTTTCATGAAATTTTGTGTGCATATCTCGGGTAGGTCTGAGAATCGGCCAACACCTAATAATACCCCTAAATGATAAGGGTATATCCCAAAATGTTTATTTTTATGGTAAAACAACTTTTGCCGGGTTAGCTAGTAATTATTGTGAATTTCATAAATTAAACATCAATCTTATATTGAGATGATTTCAAAATACTTCAAACCATGCGTTTCCCTCCCACTATGATCCCGGGTCCTTTAAGCGGGGTTGAAAAAGCTTCTCGCTAAGCCGCCATAGTGTGGGACGCCATACTGCACTGTCTGCTTTCGCAGTCAGTATGGAGGCCCCCACGTTGGATTCTGCTTGAGATTACCAGAGTCACTTTGGCGAGTTATTTATAAAAAAAATAGCCAAAATCGTAATTGTTTAAGCTCATACCTTGTCACATTCTACTGCGCCGAGTGTTATGGGTTCAAACCCTACATGGGATAACACTGTAGGATCCAAAAGTTCTTCTGAATCTTCATCCGGTTTCATCTAAAATGTACTTCATTTTTACGAGTATACAGTTGGTGATTGTGTGATTATTTAATGGTTTATAGTAGTGACGGCTTCAAATGCATCACGAAAAGGAAGCAAGAAATGTTACCGGACGATACCCTTGGGAATTTTTGTGAAAAGTCCAAATTAATCTCCCCGGAAATTTAGATATGGCCCCAGTGAAAGGAGCCTGGGAGAGTCATGCTTCAGTATCAATGGGCTGACTTGAACGAAAAAATAGGCAGGCACAGAAAATCTTCTGTGAAGCTTTGGTATAAAATAAATGCCCTGGGGGTTAATTTGAATTTTTGTTCCCATAAATTCCCAAAGGTAACGTGCAAAAAGGTACTGCTTATCCTTGTATAATAATAAAATAATATGAGGGTAAAGAATATTTAATTTTTATTCTATGAAATGAATTGACGTCTAACGAAAATTATCCTAATAAATCCTCTTGAGGATCAAAATGGCAGATGAATTCAAAAAGATAAAATTAAATCCCATGAGGGATCTAAGCAGAGGATTCTAGTAGACTGAGCTTACTGAGCTACTTTAGCTCTTTTTTTTTGGTAAAACAGAAAATCTTTTTCTATTAAGACTAAAGAATAATTGACGCTCAGCTTCTCTACGACATACAGTATCCAAACGACAACCGTGTATGACACTAGTTAAGTCTTGAATCTAAACTCACGTATTACCTTATATAATTCCAGGAGCAAATCCTGGAGTGACATCCCGGCCTCTACCAGACGACACCGTGCTGCGAATCAAAGTTGGCAATAGCAGTTTTCATCAGCAGTATATACAACAACTTGATGATTTCTTTGAGGGTCGGTATTTATATTTAAAGCTTATAAAATGGAATGTTTTTGTACTTGTGGAAAAACAGAGTTCATGTCTCTTCAATATAAATGTAGGAGGCTACAATCAGCCAAGATGGTTATGACTGGTGGACAGTAGTTCAACGATTGATTTTGGAAATTTTCATATAGCGATTCAGGTTTAGTAAAAACTCCATAGTTCAGTCTGTCTCCGTTAGATGTCACTGAAATTATTCAAAGGGCTACAATGCATTTGTGATTGTTATGGTGCTCAAAGGCAGTAGTCACTATGATATGTTCTCTGCTTGTTTGCTTCCTTATATTTAAAAATAAATACGTTCTTAAATTGTAGACACTAGCCGTCAGCTGACCCTTATGTTCAGTTGTCACCAACACCTTATGCATTTAATGTAACAATTAATATTAAGTTATCTATTTTGAGTTTCGATCGTATTTTGATGATATGATCTAAGAATGAATGTAAAAAAATTGTAATGGACACTCGCTTTGACTAACTTTATTTTGTTGAAGGCTTAAAGAACCTACTTTAATTTATGTAATAAGAAGGTTCATCAATAGCAGTTTAGACAAAAATTAAGCAACTTTTGTCCGTAGCCAGATTGTAATTAGATAAAGCACTTTATGTCGCTAACAGGTAATGTAACCGCTCCCATGAGCGAGGGTGCGGTTGACTGACAATTGCGGCAATTTAGTTACGAGCCTTTGATGGAATGCTTTCATGGCACTTGTTTATTGTGGTTGCTAATTGAAATAAAACTATATTGAATACTGAAGGCCACAATTGCAATATGATGATTGAAGTTATGGACGTGACCAAAAGATATGGTTTGGGTCTCGTTAGGAAGTATTTCATCGTAGATGAGATAGGTATAGTTTCAATCTTGTTTCCACATCCGAAATCGTTTGGACCGCAACGTGGTTCTTGGGCTGATTAGCGGGGAGAAGCTCAGGACTTCCCTTACAAACCTGGTTAAGTGTCAATTCGAGAGGGTCCTGAAATAACATAGTGCACTACCTCTTCAAATTCAGATAGTTTTTGGTAGAAACACCATATAGTCCTGCCTCCTGCATTGGTTATCCCTGTATCCATTGGCATCTTTAAAATTTACCTTCCCTATTTCACTCTGTGCGAAACAATTATTGTGATTTCTGTGTCTTGCTTGTTTTAGAGTATAAGAATGAAGATTGGTGGTTAAGCAATAAGAACTGCACGTCTGAAGATAATTACGGCTTCCCAGACACACCCTGCATATTTGTTAAAATTAACAGAGTAAGTATAAAATAATCCGATTTATTAAATTTTCTTGACACGTTGTGTTGTCAACGTGAGCTACGTTGAACTCTGCAACAATATTACTGATTTTCAAGCTTTTTTAAAATGTGTGTTATAAAAACAGGCAGCTATAGGGTAGCTATAGCCTCCCTTGATAAACGGGCTATATAATACTAAAACAATTGTTGCAATTGGTCCAGCTCTTCAAGCGTGATGCCGTGAGCAAAGGAAACAGGGATTCATTCATATTCATAATATTCATATATTAAATATGTATATATATCAAAACTCGTATATATTTTTGGAAACTATTTTGTAGTTACTCTTCATTGTTTGCATGAAAGCTGGCTGTATACATTTTGAGGATCTCTTGCTTAAATCCCTAATTTCATTGTTACTGTTTCAGATAATTGGTTGGAAGCCGGATTTCTATAATGTTACGGAGTTACCAGAAGACATGCCAGAGGATCTTGTAGAATATATAAAGAATGAGAGCCCATCAGAAGTAAGACTTCTTGTTTTATACACGTTCGCTGGGTTTATAAAGCGTGTTACGCGTATTACTCTTAACATTTGTCTAAACGTAGGTATTAATGTAGATTCAAACCCGCACGGGTGCCGTAGTGGTTTCAGCGGTCGCCCCACCGCTTTCTGCTTAGTGTTGTGGGTTCAAACCCCACATGAGACAACAGCTGTTGATCTCCAAATCATCAACAAATTGTTGTTTTAAGTCTGGGTGTTCTTTGTGATTGTTTGTGTATGTTTTTACTGACGACGGATTATGTATTCCTAATGCCCCGCACTTGTTTTAAAAGAAAAAGTGAAGAGTTATTAACTTCACACATCGATTTCGCAATAGTGTTTTAAAGATATCTCTACAAGCTTTTATTTTCTATTACTACAAGCTTTTATTTAGTTTCACCTCACCAGTCCCGATGTTTGTCTGTAATCAAATCTTACAAGTTAAATTTGATCCACTTCCCGATCCGATTGAGGAAACATTTAAAATATACCTTTAGTTCTTATGCAATGCATGTATATATTTTATAATCGATATTAATATTAATCCAAAATGGCCGCCGAACAAAATGGTGGCTGCCATATTTTTGAACAACCCACCTAACATGGGTATCAAATGAAAGAACATAAAGAAATTTTTTATTAACAAGTATTAACAGCTTAATTAAAAAAAAACCTTTTTAAATAAATCTGTTGTTTTATTGCTTTTCACAAAACGGTACCCGTAATCGCTTACCATCAGGAGATACGTCTGCTCGTTGGTCTCTTCAACCATAAAGAAAAACTATCACCAATCCTTTTACGCCTCCAAATATAAAAATTATAATTATAAAAATCATAGATAGATGCTGAAAATTTATAAATCTCACATCTCCCTGATAACCTCGACAGCAAAACCAAGTCTGGATATCGTGTGAAGACGAAAAGGATAATGAAACACAAATGGAGTATCCCTGGGGTCGTGGACTACGAGCTTCGTTCTACCCTTTTTCCATCTCAAAGGGGTACAGGAGTCCCCTGGTCGCCGTTAAACTGACGCCCCCTGGTGAGGATGTTATTTGTTTTAAGTGTAACCGATTTTTTTTGTATACAATTGTTGTCCGAGATATATGTTCGGACGGACAACACACACGTTGTTCTGTCCGGCCGAAGTTATATCTCAGAGACTATTAGAGCAGCAAGATGATAATCATGGCATGTGTTCAAGTATAACTTACAATTAACTACGTGAAACAACAGTTCTGTAACCTTTTTACAAAAAAATATACGACGGAGAAGAATGAAATCTGGCACATTTAGTTTATATGGAAAAGTAGCTGAGGCCCGCTTTTTTCCACGCGGCTATTGTTGTAACCGTTAGCAACGCCGCAGGGCGAAGCGAGTCTAAAAAAGCCTAGTAGCCTAAGCTATTCCGTACATCATCAGCTATGTACCAGTGAAAATCCTATCAAAACCGTTTCAGCCGTTCCAGAGATTAGCCGGTACAAATAGGCAGACTAAAATTTTAAAAATAATGTTGTTTTGGTATATGTACCGTGTATACATAGCATTTAGTAAAAAGCGATTATTTTAATGTTACAAACAGACACTCCAATTTTATTTATTTGTTTTGATAAAAAAATAAAAAATGGTTGGATTTCGACCACTGTCGAATCATTAGTTTGTCTAATTGTCGTCAATAGCTTTCAATAGTCTACCATTGGAGTATACCGTGGGAAAGCCACGCTTCGGTATTAATGGGCTGGCTAAACTAGAGTAATACCACGGCCTCACAAAAAACCGTTGTAAAACAGTGCAGCGCTGTGTTTCAACAAGTGAGTGAGGATACCGGAAGCCTATACCCCAACGACTCCCGCCTTCCACCTCCCTATCCCCCAAAGACCGGCAACGAACTTGTGACGCCTCTGGTGTTGCGGGTGTCCATGGGCAGCGGTAAGCACTTGCCATCAGGCGATACGATTCCATAAAAAAAGTCTCGCTTTCTAAAAGAAATCATAGTAATGACAATTTAATTTCAGTGAACCGTCTCATTACTATACGGTGCAGAGCTTGGGCACGCAACATCATCTACAACAAGAGTCTCAAAGAACCGTCCGGTTACACCCGCCTGCAGCTTTACATCGGCGACAACACAGCCGAGGATACCACAGAACCGCTCACTTAAGAAGCAATGGATGACGTGTTTAGAATTAGTTACTTTTATAAAAGACTCGTAAATGAGGCTGTTCTAGGTCTTTACACACTGTGCTTATTATAATATTTAATGTACCCAAAAATTTAGGTGTGTATATATAATACTTTTATGTTTCACTTTTCGGATCAAAAAGGACCGTTCATTTTTAGCTTAGGGTGAAACGAATGAACATAAAAAATATTATTATATCAAATAAGATTATAAATTTATGTTCCTATTGGTTACCACTGATATAATTTATAATAATTACTCCAGGAGACTCCAATCAAAGCCAAACCACCATGCAAAAGAATTTTTTTTTTCAAATTAATCGCTTTTCTCCGGTTCATTTTTTTTTGAGTTGTGATGAGCCTGTTGTCAGTGTAGTTCACGATTCAACTGCTCAGCCAGATGTAATGAATTAGCGCCCAGGACAAATATTGTGTGATAAAAATGAATATTTATTCTAAGTTTGGTTGTAATTTGTTTACTTGATGTATGATTTAGATTTATTTAGATTTATATAAGTATGTATGTTCCCGGTTGACTGTTATAAGTTTGTCGGTTATTATGTAAGTGAAACTAAAGTTATAGTTGACAAAATGTTGATTTATTTATTTCTAACAAATTTATGTCGTATACCCCTAGCGGAATAGAAAAACAAATATTTGGACTTTAGACACGCAAAAACATTTAGTTTCAAACTAAACAGAGCTTATATTATAAAAGCTACAATAGATTTTCTGAGTGAATATTTAGTTGACTTTTTGTAATTGCAATGTGTTTAAAATTAGCAAAATCTGAAAGAAATATTTGGAGATCACTTAAATATTTGGTCCGACCCAGAGTGGTGTCGTTGCGCCAGTGTGCACCGTACATCCTACACAAATAGCTAAAGACGCTGTTAGTCGAACCAATTATACATTGTAAAGACATGATATGTAGCGTTAGATTAAAGCTAATAATAATAATTTATTTATTTAATAAAACATATGACAACCAATATGAAAACTCTGTTCTCTGAACTAGGATTATTTTATATAACCTGTATTTCAGAAGTCAGTGTGTGTTATAAGATATAAGCCTCTAAATATGTAAAATAACATTACAATAACAATGTATGCAAGAAAACGCAATCTAAATCATCATTTATATTTGCACACAATTAAACAATATCTATCAACTGCGCAGAGCAACGTAACTGGAAAGAGAAGAACTTTAAGCCTTTACCAACCCGCCTTGTCAATGTGATATAGTAGGCCAAATCTATGCTAAGGAGAGGTTCTTAAAGAGCAACGGCCTATATAAATTTAAAGATTGTTCATGTGTTTCAATACCAATCATAATAATACTCCATAATCCTTTTCCAATTATATTTAGAGTCCTGATATATTGATGTGTTTTGTCTGATCTTTTAAGAACTGGTCGCTTTGTCTGAAGTTCATTTTCAGTTTGAACACGATGAATATCAGATGATCCAAAAATAAGTTCAATTAAAAAAAAAAAACAGAAAGGGGGTCTTTTAAATGGATGTATCTGGATAAACGGTATTTCTTGGCAATATTTCTAAAAATGAATCCTAACTAGATCTATTTTTTGCCTCCAAAACTACTAAATTACATACCATTACAAGAATTGCTTGTTTAAAGGTATTAGCTAGATAGTTACAATAATGTCTTATACATATCACTTATATTTATAAACAAAATGTAACTATAATGCTTAGCAAGTACTATAATGTTTATTTTAATTAAATAATATCGATTTAAAAGAATCTCATAATTAACTCGATAAGAAAATTTGTGATTTCTGCTCTTCACGTGTGGTTTTACTTTCTAATATAGTGAATTGTTTTAAATAAATTAACGCTATCTAGTGTCAAACTGATGTAACTACATTTTCAATGGTTGTCTCTTTGCATATATAAGAAAATGCTATTATTTCAAATGGCAATTATTTTATCTATAATGTCAACGCCTAAATACGTCATATTATCTTCAATTCAGTATGTTATTCTTGTAATCATGAAGTTATTGACTTTCCACCTATATTCTGTTTTTTCTAATAGATTATATTTAATTATTTAAAGATAGTTATTGTTATGCTTGTTATGAGTACAATGCCTGTATAAATTAAGATAATCCGATAAACTTCTGATATATTAAAAAAATAATTAAAGTTGTAAATTATTCAATAATTTTATTATATTTTTTTATTTATACCCAACTACGGCAAAACTAAAAGGATTTTGGGAGTCTGTGTATGTTGTATGTTCCACCGTAGCACCTAAACCATTGAAAAAATTGAATTGGAGGCTAACGAGCTGACGTATCGTCTTATGGTATACCGCCGGCCATGGACACCCGCAACACCAGAGGCGTCACAAGTGTGTTGTCGGCCTTTTAAGGAGTACCTACGCTCTTTTCTTGAAGGTTTGAAGGTCGTATTGCTCTGGGAATACCGCAGGCGACAGTTCATTCCGCATAGTTTCAATAGATTCATAATAATGGCCAGGAAAGCAAGACCTATATATATTTTATCACAAGTCTTTTCGTATTCAGGATATAGATAGATCTTTAACGTTTTTCTGTAGTGAGTAATAATACTCTACCTTTCTTTTGTGGTATAGAGGGTGAATTGGCAGAAGGGTTACCTGATACCTGGTGGGTTACTAGTGCCATTCATGGACACATGCAACTATCTTATAAATCTCTAAATAATCACAAGTACTTTGAGCTTTAGCAGATAACTGATGTTAGAAAGAGTGACTTAAAACTACTTTCATTCAAAACAAAATTAGGTTCCATGTAAACAAAATTTCCTGATGACATTGAAATACTGCTGGGCTGACTGCGCCCAGCAGTTCAGTCAGTCAGTTCCAAAATAAAAGCATTATCCAATACAAAAAATATCATCCAAGTCCAACTCAGTTCCTGAGACCATCGCCTTTAAACAAACAAACAAAAAAATTAGCAGTCATAAGGACTGTCGATGGAAGTGAAAACTAATACATCTAACTTAGAATATTATTTGTAAAAGTAATGTAACAAATTAGAAATTTTATAATGTTTAAAATATTAACATTTTACTGCCTCGGTGGCGCAGTGGTAGCGTACACGACTGCTGGCCATGAGGTCTCGGATTCGAATCCTGGGTCGGACCAAATGTTTGTATGATCTGCAAATATTTGTTTCAGAGTTTGGGTGTACTCTATGCATAATATGTATGTATTTACAAAAAAAAGGTATGTATGTATTCATATCGGATATCTAGTACCCATGATACAAGCTATGCTTAGTTTGGGACTAGATGGCGTTATGTGTTAGATGTACGAAATATAAAAAAAAAATAAACATCAAACATTAGCATGTCGGTGACGCGAACCCATAAGATTTTCTCCTACCAAAAATTGCTCAACGCGGCCAAAGCAGTTTTGTGACGTCAGCATGTCGGTGACGCGATGATGCGATTTCATAAGATTTTCTCCTACCAAAATTACTCAACGCGTCTGAAGAAGTTTTCACTTCAAATACTAGCTTTAATAAAAGTTTAGATCCATGTCTTTGAGCTCACATTAATTAATCATGGAATAACCTCCCACCTGCAAAGTAATTGGCCTCGATACTGGAATCAAGTTGACACTTAGCAAATGTATCACTTAGCACGTTAGCACAGGGCAGGGCGAGGGGTGATGGGCGGGCGGAGCTGGGCGGCGTGCCGGTTACAGGCAGATTTGGGCGGCCAACTGACGACTGGTCATAGATTAGACTGCTTAAAGATATGACAGTTGCTCGTAGGTACTATTGTAGCTTTATGAGTTTTTTTTAAATAAGCGTTGAAGTACTATTGACCTATTTTCTTTTTACTGACTGAAACCTTTCTTATTCTTCTAGCAACCAGACTTATAGATGATAAAAAGTAACTAAAATACAAGATACTATAAATACTTGAATTATCAGAGATGAAATATGTATCTTGTAAGAAAAAACTTTTTAAAGATCAAATATTTTTGATAAAAGAGATATTTATTGGCTATTTATTTATATTTAATAGCATCATTTTATATGCTTGTTTCTTTTGAACTAACCACCATAAGCGAATGCCACACTTAGTACTTTTGAGGTGAGACTATGCTCTTTTCTTAAAGGTAATATACCGCAAGTGACAATTTTTTCTATAAGTTAGTTGTACGAGCCAAAAGTTTCTTTGAAACCACACCACGGTAAGGTGCCAGTGAATTAACTGATAATGATAAAGGTTTTACTGCAGCCAGTAATGCACAACACACGGCCACAATTACCAAAATTATTTAAAAAAACCCGACTGCGTCAATATCTATCATCTTTATTAAATTAAGTTTTTTTAAATAAAACGTATAATTTATATATACATATATGTATATTCGTAATCTCTTTTAAAAATTCTTTATTTTGATACCACACTCGATGTATTTTGAAAACACTTTTTCAAAATACACTGATTTTTTTTAATCTTGATGTACCCAGTGTTAATCTTACGACTAAGACAAATCTATTGGCATCATTCACATAAAAATACGACAAGCCGTTTAGGTTCTAGGGCGTGCCAAAGTAATATACATACATACATACACTCGAAAACATTAATACTACCTTAATAACGCTCCTTCTTTCGCAGTCGGGTAAAAACAATCCAAACCACTGAAATTTATAATAGTAGTTTATAAGACTTGTTCCAAAATTAAAAAATAAATAAATACCATTCATGTCATAGATTATAAACAATTTAGTGAGCAAGAACACCTTCAGTCTACAATGCATCTATAATTGTACCACATTTTATGCATTAAATTGTACTTATTTTTCTATTCTCATATGAGAAAAAGGTACATGTTCAATTTTGTTATTAGTAATCGTTAGCAGTACAGGTGCTAAATTTCAATAAATAATTTTTCAGTTTATACATAGCACGTACTTTAAAACAAATATTTTGTGTATGGAACGTATTTAGAAGTTCTTCACTAACCAGTCATAAAAACACAGAGGAGCCTCACAGAGTAACTAGTCGTATGGGTAGAAAAGCTCCACCCACTCTATACCACCAAGAGCGTTCACCATTCACCGTCAGTCCACCATTGCCAGGCTTCCACGATGGGCGCCGACAAGCCCAACGGTGTGGTCAACTACTGCCGCCGTCCTCCTCAAAGGCCATTCCTCCAAAGGATCCAATATGGGATCTGGAATCCAGAGGAGAGGACATTCCTTGGAAGGACTGGAAAGCGATGGGGTGAGTTTTCGAATGTGGGTTTCTAAATATTGTCATTGTATTCAATATTTTTTTCAGTATTTTTTATTTAATTTGATTTGTATTTTAATGTCAGTAACAGTTTATTTTACCCCTAAGCTAAGTAGAATTTCTATGTGTATTACTTTCGAGCTGTTTTTTCAATTTTTTATAATGTTTTGCTATATTATCTATTTATAAAAAATAAAAAAGTTTATAATTTTAGCGTTTCTATATGCAGTAGTTCTTTTAGTAACTCTAAAATCTAATATATATAATTCTCGTGTCGCGGTGTTTGTTACCAAACTTTTACCAAATTTTTATTTATGGTCAAACAACGTTTTCCGGATCAGCAAGTGTAGATTATAAGTCGCTAAATTAACGTTAATTTAAAATTGTTAGTTAATTTGCTTGTTTGGATTTTTTTTGATAATCTGATGGAAAACATATACCGCCACCCATGGACACCCTCAACACAAGAGGCGTCACAAGTGCGTTGCCTACCTTTGAGTCATGGGGAGTGGGATGGGGGGTGGGATGGGCGTGGGGATTGGGATATGAACCTCCGGTATTCTCACTCACTCGATGAAACTCAGCACATGCGCTGTTTCACACCGGTTTTCTGTGAGGCCGTGGCGTAATACTTTAGTTTCATCTTTTCATCTCAAAACAAATCTACCCTCGTCACTGATATATAATTTAATAACGTATCAACACACTGTTTTATATACTCTGTATGTATATATATGCGCTGCTTACGTCACAGGATATGACGCATTTACTAGTCTGTTCAAAGCAATGTAAACTATTCAAATACCAATAAAAACGTTGCACATCATCAAAGGCAAATTTTACGGCTTTACCAACATTTTATAGCTTTGCGGATAAAAGCCATGCACTTACTTTCATACTGTCTTTATACAGCCCATTAGGAGCGCCATGCCTTGGCAGAAGTGAACCGGCTCTAGCGGAATGATAGCACGATCTTAGGGAAAACGGAAGTTCAGTTATTATTTCGTTGCTGTTCTACGGGTGTGTTTACCAGAGACCTCCTAGCCCTGGTTCTTATGACTTTTGAGTTACAGGTCTCCATGGGAGGCAGTAGTCAGGTAGACCAGTCTGCTGGTTTGCATACCAAATATTGAATGGCTTTCGTCATGACATTTTCTTTCAATCACAAGACTGTGACTCTTCTCTGTATGGAAACCGTCAAAGGTATCTCAAACTGTCGAATTGCAGAGGAGAGAACTATTATGAATTATATGAAAGAGAAGACTGTTGGTGCTGCAAGGCTGTGTTATCATCATCATCATCAGCCTATCGCAGTCCACTGCTGGACATAGGCCTCTCCAATTTCACGCCACTTAGTTCGATCTATGGCTTCTCGCATCCAGCTCCTGCCAGCCGTCCCGCGCAAATCATCGCTCCACCTGGCTTGTGGACGTCCTACACTACGTTTGCCTAGACGCGGTCTCCACTCAAGAACTCGTTTACCCCAACAGTTATCGGTTCTTCGGCAAATGTGGCCAGCCCACTGCCAATGGGCTGTGCTGTGTTATCAATGGCCTTTTTTTATGACGGAGTAATGTTTTTTTTGGAGTTCCAGCTCCTATGTGATAACATTACGATGGTACAGGATTCGCAGACGACGTCTCCAACGTAGGAACATTCTCATTTTTTTTGCGTTGTGTAAAATCCCTTCGGATCTCCGACTTCTTAGGGACTGAGGAGCCAGGTATGTGTATTCCACTAAAAATCATCCCGGCACCCGGTCTCAGACCTTGTTATTTCAGGTCCTCCTCAGGAATGATTTTTAACGGCCTACGTAGCACTAGTACTATGTATAGCAATGGTCTTTGATAGTCCATTGGCACGCTGAAAAGAGTGGCTGGTACAGGATTTGTTTTAAGATTTTCTTCTCTTTTCAGTGCTGTCGTACTGCGTTGTTTGTTTTTTAGCTGACTCATACGACACCCAAGGGACAAACAGGGGAATAATTATGGAACATTAGCAACACAGCGTCAGTATTTGAAATAGTACACACCGTAGTACACAAGAGTTCTTTCTAAATTCTCCTTGCCCTAAATTTACGTATATTTTATAGGATACTGTATAGATACAGCACAGAGAGCAGTTCTTGCTAAAATAGATTTATTAAAAAACTCGTTATATATAAACATTTGGTCAAGGCTGATATAAGTTCAAAATGTCGGACGTCGCGGTTATAAATCTTATTTTGTTTGTTTTAATTATTGTAGACCCACGTCTGAGCTTATTTATTGATATAAGTTATTTAGGATCTTCATACGAACTGTTACAGTACTTTAAGCAATTGTCAATAGTATTCATCAGTCTTCAGTAGTACTCTCCTAGATATAGGACTCTGCTTTAAAAGACAGTTTTCGCCAACCACGTTACTAATTCGCTTACGAGTTACGCGCAGGCTTGTTGGATTTGTGTTTACTTTGAATTTTCTTTCAAGTGCTTTGTCCTGCATAATTTGCTGCCATATCAAACTCTTACAACATGAATGACACGATAATCTACGATTCTGAACTCATGCATATTAAATTTTGCATAGTCTATATTCGCATCGATGTTCCAAAGTGGTTTCTGTATCGATTCAGCCTATTTAGAAGTGACATATAACCAAATCGTTGATTGTCGAAACAAAACTATTGAACAATCAGAACGTGGCTTCGCATCGATCTTCATACGAGAAGTTTGTGAAGGAACAAGTGTCATGCCACAGTAACTCAAAGGGAGGATCCTCTGACCAGGCGAGGTGATCATTCCTAGCGGGTGGACTTTGGGAAGTTGTATATATGCTATTCAGCG
This sequence comes from Hyphantria cunea, assembly GCA_003709505.1. Taxonomy (NCBI): domain Eukaryota; kingdom Metazoa; phylum Arthropoda; class Insecta; order Lepidoptera; family Erebidae; genus Hyphantria; species Hyphantria cunea. Next base: position 259,976 of record PKRV01000253.1, on the reverse strand, counting down.
CGAGAACTTCTATTGCACAATTCAGGATTTGTAAAAGTTTTTTCGTTTCCTTCGTTACTCCGTAGTTCGATGTATCTTCGGTAGATAGCGCTGTGGCATATTTCTATTAAGCTGTATGTTATTGAAATTAAAGCCATTGAAATTAACCTTGATTGCTTAGTATCTGTGTATTAACATCTAATTTAAAATTACTAAAAACTTATGAAAATATCGATGTAATGTGTGTGAGCAAGTTCATTTTATGAGTATTTTGTCATTAACATAATATTTAGATATTAAACAAACGGAAAGTTCAACAAATTTAGATGTTATTTGATTTATGGATAATTAAATACATCAATGCTAGACGCATAGTATATACTGACATTAATAAATTGTAGTAAACTTCTAGCAAAGGTTATTATTAATGCATTAGTGTTTTTAGAAATGCAAAATTCTGTAAGGTTTATTCCGTTTTCAAAAAGTATTGCTTTTAAAATATAAAAATACAATGGAAAATGAAGGACTCACTGAATTATTAATGGTGTGAAAATAGGTGTTCTGCATATAAAAACACTTTCCAGCATTCAGCTGTTGATTAACATTCAATGTTATAGAAATGTTAGTGTTAACGTTGAAACAGAAATGAGAATACGAATTACATTTCATTCGCATTTAAGTAACAGTAACTAAAACTAATTTAATTCCGATCTCTACTTTTTAAACGACTGCAAAAAAGTAGGAATTTCTTTTCACAGTACGATATAAAACTATTACAGTTAATGTTTAATAATTTACTACAGGAATACATTTAATGACATTAGCGAAATCGAAAGGTGAAGCGAAAAAGAAGACTTATGGCAGTCTGTTTAATGAATGAGGTGTCAATATTCGTGATAATGGACATCGTAACATAGGTTATACAAATTTTACTAAAAGTTTTTATGTAATCGTATAAACAATTTTTATAACTTTTTCCTGCTATTACTAGAATTGATCTTGGAGCGGGCGAATACCCGAATAAAAGTTTCTGAATATCCGAACAATATTTGTGTTCGCAACAGTTTTGAGTCGTAAAATATTGGTTGGTAAAGTGCACTGTTCGGTATATGAGCCACCGAGTGATTCATGTTCATCTATTTTAGACTTCAGCCCAACGAAACTTGGTACTCATGCCTTTCAGCGGTATTAGAGTTGATGGCGATCGCTTTGGTTTGATGGATGTTGTACAAATTCTATTATAAGAGGTGAATTGACTGTGTATTCGATAAACCGCGCATTTGCAGTTCTGTCATATGCAATATGATATGTGTACCTATCACAAGTTACGGATTGTGTGGCAACAGATAGTCTGGATTATGGTTATGATAGGTCTTAAACTATTTGAGCCTGTCCGTGAGTGAGCTACGCTTCGGCATGAACGGGCCGGCCCGACCGGAGTGATACCATGGCTTAACAGAAAACCGGTGTGAAACAACACTAACGCTGTGTTTCACTGAATGAGTGAGGATACCGGAAATCCAACTGAATGAACATGTCATTCGTACTGCTATCAGGCGATAGGTCTGCTCGTTTGCTCCCAATTCCATAAAGAAAGTTACCGCAACGGGTAAAATTGTTAAGGACTTATGAATGTTTCTTATATGTTTGCTCGAAACCAACTCTCTGAGAGAATGTTCCATAATCATTTGTTGATGTCCAGCAGAGGACTGCGTAAAGCAGCCTTTAGCAGTGTACTGCTGGACATAGGCCTCAACAAAAATGTGTGACAAGTATGTATTTAATTAACAAAGAAAAAAAGACATGAACACGGAGTTTTACGAGCTTTTAGATTGTCTTTTGTAATTGTTCTGACATCATCGGCAATTACTTATACAAATGTACTACATTGAACACTCGACACTGTGTACAATGAAAACTAATTTATCGTATGTTTTACTACTTTTAAGAAAATTAGATTCCAACAACTTATAAGGCGCTCATAGCCTAGTTGCACTCGGTGATTAGAAACAATCACCGAGGGTAAGCAATGACGGTGCGGTCAGTACCTAGATGGGTGACCGCTGGTGGTATGTTAGCATGAGCGTCTCCGTGATTCGGAGGCTATGTTGAGCAGTCGGTCTCGATTGTTATCATAGGATAATAGTCGTGAAGCTTAGTTGGAGGCCTTTGGGCGGCTTAAAAACATCCAACGGCAAGATTACGTAGCCACAACGCTAGTCCCCAACTCGCACTCGGCCAGGGTGGGGACGTATGGCCTTAACCCTCTCCTGAGAGGCGACCCGAGCCCAGCAGTGGGACATTATTGGTTGTTGATTATATTTGATTGAACTTATAAGAGAGTTTAGTCCTTGTGTCATATCAATCAATCATATTATAAAACAAAGTCCTTCGCCGTGTCTGTTTCTATCTGTTCGCGATAAATTCAATAGCTACAACACGGTTTTTTCTCCTTACATATAAAGTGATTTTTGAGGAAGGTTTTCGTATATAATTTGTTAAATTTTAGAGTATATCGGTTAAAATATAGCGATTTCTGTTAAAGACGTCTGAAAAAAGCCGCATATCTCAGAGAAACATAGGCATATTTTCCTTAATGAACCCGTGCGATGCCGGGATGTTTGTCTGGTTATGAATATAATAGGTTAGTTGACACCTTAGTTAAAACAGTTACGTTTACCCGACTGCGAAGAAGGAGGGTTATGTATTTCGAGTGTTTGTATATACTTAAGTATAATTGGCACGCCCTAGACCCTAAACGGCTTGTTGTATTTTATCATCATCATGTATGTCAATAGATTCGTCTTAGTCGTGAGAGTTACGCTGGGTACATCAAAATTATAAAAAAAAACAAAATTAAGGATTTGGAGCCAAAAAGTAATCTATATACATGGTATTGACACAGTCGGATGTTATTTTTTTTAATAATTCTTACTTATCATCTATCAAAACGATAACTTTGTATGAAAAATGTACTAAATACGTTAAAAAAATACGTTACGTTTCGTTTTTGTTAATTTTACTAATAGCCGTTGTACATGTGAGCATGAAGTTTTAAAATAAATAAATACATACTTGTGACGTCACTGTTTTAGTTTACCCAATTGAGCAATTTATTTCAATGTTTATTTGATTAAAATTAATAAAAGAAATGAAACGCTGTAATAATTATATTTTCCGTGTTGTTTTGTAATATTCGTTTTAATGAAGGAGAAATCGGTATTTATTTACGATACAGTCAACTACCCTATTAATACGCACTGTATGGATGACATAGTGGCTTATAGCGGCCATCTAGCAGTTTTTTACTGCGATGAGCGTTGTGGGTTCGATCACAAGGGACAATACTGTGTACGATCTACAAATGATGCACAATAAAAAAAAATGTACGGTACCACATTACATCTTACATAGTATAGTATTTTGTGTTTGTATTTACGTGGCGTGGCGACACATGCCGTGGCGACACACCAACAGCAGATTCAACTACCTCACTACTATCAAAAATTACCGGGGTTCCTTCGTTGTTTTTCACCAAGGAAATGAGATTAAAGCAACTAAGTAGGTATACTTATTAATAAAATACCTGCCAAAGTCAGAAACATGGACTCAAAACCGTATCGAATACGTTTACCCATTTTAAAGCTGTCAAATGCAATATATCATGGACATGACAGTTTAAGAGTTACCAGTTCAATAAGAACTTAAACTAATGCTATAACTATAGTTTCGAATCGTTACGGCAGCCATCTTGAAGTGACGACGTACGTAGTAAATTATCCGCAAATAGAGGTTGACCTCGCAACTCAACATATTTATACTGTTACTTAGGCATATTTATATTGGTCATCAAACCTTGAGTACCAAGGAGTATTTGTACTAGTTATTTTATACCATAGCTAACTAACTACTGGCCAAGAGCAACATTCTCTATGGTTGGGGGCTTATTTTACTAACACATAACTAATATATGAAAATGTAAATAAATTTGATAAGCATTATGGTAATAATAATACATAAAAATCTTTATATAACCGAAAGCTATAGATGATTTTAAATATACAAATGCATAAAATTGAAGTACCTGTTTGTATTTTCAAATGAATAGCTTTTCTCTAAATATATAATAATATGAAATAATATACGTTTTATTTGCGTGGGGACATATGACCATAACCCTCTCCTGAGAGGAGACCCGAGCCCAGCAGTGGGACGTTATGGGTTGTTGATGATTTACACCAAAAATCAACACTTTGAATTTTTTGTCGGTCTGTCTGTTGGTTCCTGCTAAGCTCTGGAACGGCCAGACCGATATTGACGAGACTTTCACTGAGATATAACTAACTTATAAGAAGTAACTTAGGGTACTTTTACTTTAGATTAGCTTCACCCTGGGGTGTGATCCGCAATTGTTCTTGTAAAGGTACAATAACGTAATAAATGCGAATGCGAGTGTGTTTGTGACGCTTTCATTAGGCCGATTTTAAAAATTCTTGCACTTATTGAAAGCTAGATTATGACCGAGTAATAAAGACGACTTAATTCTGCTACAATCGATATACATGAGGGCGGAGTCGTGGACAGAACCTAGCATGCAATAACGAATTGAGTAAGGTACATTTGAACCCGTTTGACGGCTGTTGATCAAGCGATTATCTTGCAAAGCCAAACGTTCGAAAGACCTAGAAAAAATATGGTGTGATAATGTTGTGTAAAACTGTGTGCAAGATGCCTGGCAGGAGCTGAATGCATGAAGCCGCGTCGAACTTAGTGGCGTGCAATTGGAAAGCAGTGGACTGCGATAGGCTGATTTTGATGATAGCTATATGTGTTTGGATTTCGGTAACGTAATACAATCGGTGAGAAACCATAAAGAACTCCAGTTTTCTCTGATGCCGTGGTATTACCCAAGAATCGGCCAATTGTGTTGAACACCGAAGCGTCTGCCATGTCAAATTGTATACTAATACCGCTGCAGCAATACAATAATAAAATACTTTAGAAAATTGAATAGTAATATAAAATTAATATTTTTTAAGAAATACAATATAAAAACCAGAGCTGGGTTATGATTTTGACAGGCTATGTATGCATGTATGTTCACCTGCTCCCTCATAGATCCTCAACTACTTATTATAAATAAATTTAATTATAAATAAAATAAAATTAAATAGACTTTATTGCTGTTTACTTTCTTACAATATATTATATGCCTACTTACTAACATTTTCTTTTCTTCTTTTTTTTTTCAATCATCGGCAATGTATGTTTGTCTTTAACAGCTTGTCTATCGACAAAGGCCTCCTCTAAAGATGCCCACGTTTTCCTGTCCCTAGCTAAACGGGTCCATACTGGACCAGCTATTTTCTTAAAGTCGTCTTCCCATCTTTTTATCTGTCTACCTTTACTCCTTTTGCTGTCTCTTGGGTACCATTCTGTTATTACCTTTGTCCATTTTTCTTTATTTTCTCTTAGCATATGTCCCGTCCATCTCCATTTTAGTTGTCTGTAGGTTTTGGATGCATTTTTAAATATTGTTTTACTTTTAATTGTTTTTAGTTTCACTCTATCTCTTCTTTTTATACCTAAGATGTTTCTTTCTATTCTATTTTGGCATACTTTTATTTTGTTTTCTAATTTTTCTGTTAGGGCCCAAGTCTAGCACCCGTATAACTACTTATTAGAACTGTACAAATGAGATATCGTCAGAAGCGTCTTGATCGTCCGCTACTGAGGCTATATGACGTGTGACTGAATCCAATGTGGCGACCTCTCGTGGTCATAAAGTTCTGTGTTAAAAAATAAAGTTGAGATAAATATGCTGTGTTTAGAGTCATTGGAAAGGTTGTTACTTGTACATTTCAAAAATATTATATATATATATATATATATATATATATATAT